>JAFIDM010000005.1:5831844-5880366 GCA_023159025.1 Thereuonema tuberculata
TTTTTTTAAGTTTTCGGGTCATTTTATGGGATATTTGCAGTCATTTTATAAGGTCATTTTTTAAACATTTTTAGGTCATCAAAATCCGGGCCCTGTTAATAACTATTTTGAATTTTTTCTTGTGATAAACTGAACGGAGATAATCAACCAATAAAAATTTTAAAACCTATTTTTCTAAATAAACCTATCTAATGTTAAAGCTTTGAAAAGTATTTCCTTTCATTATAAGTAATGTAATTTAGGTTTTCTTTTTCATTTCGAAGCTCATTGTTCTAGATTGTAGGAATATGTCGACAAATTGAACTTTTTTGAGCCTTTAGATTCAAACTAACGTCAAAAATATTATTTCTGAAGACTCCATATTCGTATGTTAATCAATATACATTAATAGACAAAGAAGAATAAGTTCTTGAAAGCTAAATTAGGAGTAATTTACTGCCGCTGTATTATAGATAAGTAGACACTGATCTCATAACTAGAAACGCTTCCTAAGACTTCTCTTCATTGATATTAATCCCTTTTCCTCCAACCCTTTTTGATATTTGTAAAATAGTTCAAATTCGATGACTGTATTTACCTGGTAATATTCTATAGGTTGCATTTCGGAGAATTCTCCATGAATTACTGAAATTTTTCCATTTGTCTTTCCTTCGTATTATTTGTTCTTTATTAATCTTTCTATTTATCATCGAATGAATCATATTTTCTTGTAGGATCTGATATCTTAGTTCTTTACTTTAGATTATTCTTCCCCAGATTCTGTTTTTTCAGACAAACTTCCTTCGTCGTTTTGAAATCAGTCAAATTTCACGTCCACACGATTTCTTTGCACTTTAGTCTTTCTTCTTATATTCATAACTTTTAAGTTATTGTCGAACTTCATTGTTTACTTATGGGAATGAATATTTGTTATAACTTTCATATTTAATAAATAAATTATAATTCTTATTTCAGTTTCTATTGGACAAGTTCTGTAAAAGCGTGGATCATTTTACTTAGATGAAAATATATTTTTCGTTTTGGAATAAGAACCAATTGAATGGAATTCCACGTCATTCAAAAGTAAATGATAACAATTCTCAAAGAAGAACTTTGGAATCTAAGCAGTGAGTTTGTAATAGCATTTCCTTGTCTTAACCAATGAATCTTAATCCCTTTCTTCATTAATCCATTAATAGGATTAATCCGATTCAAAATACGCGAAGGATTTCAATTGTTTTCACGACATTAAAAAAATAATAAAGAAATATGAAGAAATACATTTTAAGGAAAGTAGGTTATAAATTCTGTTGTATTTTTTAAATTATTAATTGAGATGATTCGCATAGAGATGGGGAGGACACCAATACCTTCACCGGCCATTCGCAACCCTGTAGTAGGATTTTCCAATCACGAAAGCAACGGAGTAATTTAATGACAGGCTCATGAAACACACTTAGATATTTAAACACAAGCCTTTTCCTCTGTAAAATATCTCAAGTGACTTTAAAAAAATTGACATTTTTCTGAGATTTCAAAACTGTTTTTAATCCAATCGGATTTAGCTTCAAAGTTTACAATCGTTTTCTGAAGAACACTTTACTGAGTGGGGATTGACAAACCCTTACAAATAGATCTTTTGCGAAGTAATTTACCATAAGAAATTGTTTTCGACAAAAAAAGCAATCGATAACAGTAAAAAAAAAAAAAAAAAAAAAAAAAAAAAACCATGAAAACTCGGTGCAGTTTATAAATTGTGACTTTCAATCTGATATATTAATGAAACTATCTTGTTATATTCTTCTTCTTCTTTGAGTCATTTAACACGCGTCTGGATCCGGATTGCCACGCAGCCAGTACGGTGTTGTACGTGTTATGGCTTGTCCAACACCTTGTCTTACATTTTTCCACTTTACTCTGTCAAATGCCAGTTCTTTTCCATCCTTCAGATCTAGTCTATGCTTAGCCAGATCCTCTGTCACATGTGTGAGCCACGTTTTTTTGGGTGCAGATTTTTGGACCTTCCAATCAGTGGGTCATGGTGTCCAGAGTAGTTTGTGTGGTAAGCGGTTTGTATTCATCCTACACACATGTCCAAACCATCTCATCCTGCGTTTTTGTATCTCTTCCATTAAAGTTGGTTGCTTGCAACACCATTCTCTGATGGTATCATTTCTGACTTTGTTGCGTAGTGAGATACCCAGTATTCGTCGTAAACAGCGCATTTGAAACACTTCCAGCCTATTAATATCACTCTTTAACATAGTCCACGTTTCTGCGCCGTACAAAAGTACTGATAGAATTAGTGATTTGTACATGCGCATTTTAGTACTGATGCTGACATTCTGCTTTCGCCAGAGGCACCATGTTAACTGTCCAAAGGCTGCTGCTGCCTTTCCTATGCGGCTTCTTATATCAGTTGTTGCAGCAATTTTCTTTTCATGTACTATTGAGCCTAAGTATGTGAATGATTGGACTTGTTCAATCTGGTTTCCATCAAAATGTACTGACACAGGGTAACCATCTGATGTTAGTACTTTAGTCTTTTCAATATTGATAGTTAAACCGTATGAACTGGCTGTGTTTTTTATGCTGGATAGTATTTCTGTGGCATCTGCTTCACTAGTTGAAAATATTACACTATCATCAGCAAACATGAGGTCTGTGACAAATTGGTCTTCTCCAAATTTGACTCCACGTCTTCCATTTAAGGCCTTTCTCAGTATAGCATCAACCACAGTGTTGAATAATAGTGGGGATGCAACAAAACCTTGTCTCACTCCAGAGTGTACCTCAAATTTATCAGAAAGTTCGTTGTTGATACGGATGCAACTTTTTGATCCTACATACACATTCTGTAGAATGCGGACCAGCTTTTCAGGTGCACCTTCATTACGCAGTGCATTCCATAGTGCTGGACGGTGGACACTATCAAAAGCTGCTGAAAAATCGATAAATACAGCAATCAGCTGTTTTCCACATCTAATATATTCTGTAAGGAGTTAAGGTAAAAATTTGGTCACAGCACCCTCTATTAGGTCTGAAGCCTGCTTGTTCTTCCCTGGCCGCCTTTTCTCTCGTTTTTAATAGTCATAAAGACTATTTTCATAAAGACCCTTCCAACAATAGACAGAAGGCTTATCCCACTGTAGTTTTTGCATTCTTTGCTGTCACTCTTCTTTAGGATTGGGATTATTATCGCTTCTTTCCAGACATTAAGTATGTCTTCCATCTGCCAAATCTGTTTTAGAATTTGTTATATTGAAAAGCTAAGTTTCAACAAACATTAATTTCCATTTATTATTATCTGTGCCATTCAAGTTTACTTTTTGATTAAGTAGCAAGACAGACACCAATTTTTTAACCCCCTTTTTTATTTTGTGATTTCTACTTCCTTTTGAAGATGCAAATATTTTATATCTTTCATTTCCCTCATATTTTATTATACGTTAAACCATAATAATTCTTTTTAAATATGGAAGGTTAAAGCAGATAAAATTGAACGATTTCTCAATCCCTGATAATACATTGGATGGCTCTCATTGCAGTTCAGATGCAGCCGTTCTTAATCTATAAAACGGTGAATGATGTCTACGAAAATAACGCCGTTCTGAGAAGGATAGATCCAGGACCCTTTCCGACGTAAAAATATTCTATAGTGTGATTACAAAACATTGCCGCGAGAAAGATTTGGTGTCAGTCAGTAAGGGACCATTAGCTACTTAATCTGCCGAAACCGACAACTCGACCCCAGGCCAAAGCTTCTGCCAAAATAGGCACCCGATACAGACAAGTCAGCTGCTACATTGATGACAGATCACATCTGACACTATAGCACTGCTTCTCAATCTATTTCACTTCACGGTCACTTTTGTGTTAGCAGAAGTCTCGCTAACCATTTTCTTAAAATGCCACGACGTAGCAAATTCTTTCATTGCTTTCATTGTTAAAATAGAATCCTTTGAAAAATATCCTTGATTTACTATTAAATATAACATGATATAATTCTTATTTTTAAATATTTAAAAATAACTGAAATATCATACTAAGTACAAGAAATAATAATAAACTCTAATCTTGCCGATATTTCGTCTTTATTTAATATCAAGACTTCCTAAGGGTTCGTGTACCAAATACAAATAAAAATTCTAAATACAAATGAAAATTTCAAATATAACAAAAGAGATTTTAAACAATAAAGAGACATTAAACTATGTTATGTTATGTACTGAATGTGGGTGGCAGAGAAGCCAAGCACTGCGACCGGAGGTCTATTGTACTATCCCAAGGAAATAAGGACAGATTGAGAGAAAGACTGAGAAAGTATTGTGGGAGAAGTGCAGGGGAAACGGGAGAACCCCGAGAAAACTTGCCCAGCGCGGATTGTCCACCATCACGAAACCCACATCACGAACCCCGGCACTCAGAGGTGAGAGGCGGATGACATTAAACTAACTAACATCGAACATTTGTCACAATAACACAATAACAACAATCAGAAAAATCAATAAATTGAAATCAGAAAAATGATTGTTGCGATCATATTTCCAGTGATTGTAAAAATATATTATTTTAACTTTATAATTTCTTCAATTCTTTTATTTTTCAATAACGATCTTCTGAAGACCCCTAATGATACTCCACTAACTTTTAGGGATTTATCCCTATTAAAACAATAGCAACAATTTATCAAACATGATTGTAATATGAATCTTTTATATTCATCCTGAACTTCATATACTACATTCACGATTGGGTCTGGATTGGGTGCAAATCGAAGACAGTGGTTAGCCCACTCCGATAACATTTTTATTTTCTGAAATGCAGGTACGTGTTCTCGTAAAAGTTCTTTCACTGCCCTTCCCGTACTCCCTATGTATACCTCTTGACAATCTCTACATTGTAAAACGTTAACCACCCCCATTCTATGTAAGATTTCTTCATTATTTCTACCTTTCTTAAACAATCTATTATTTTTGAAATACATTAAGTTTACTTCATTTTCTTTACAAACATTTTTAATACAGTTATTAAAATTGATTCCTATAGGTAATCTGATACATTTTCTAAAATCTACTTCGTCTTTATTCCTCTTAAAATTTCTTCTTTTGAAAAACTCTTGAAATGACTTCAAAATAAACTTCTCTGGATAACTCCTGATACGTAAGTTCAGGATGAATATAAAAGATTTATATTAGAATCATGTTTGATAAATTGTTGCTATTGTTTTAATAGGGATAAATCCCTAAAAGTTAGTGGAGTATCATTAGGTGTTTTTTAGAAGATCGTTATTGAAAAATAAAATTAAAGAAATTGTAAAGCTAAAATAATATATTTTTACAATAAGGGGAAATATGATCGCAACAATCATCTTTCTGATTTCAATTTATTGATGCTTCTGATTGCTTTTATTGTGTTATTGTGACAAAGGTTTGATGCTAGTTAGTTTAATGTCTCTTTATTGTTTAAATCTCTTTTGTTATATTTGAAATTTTCATTTGTATTTAGTATTTTTATTTGTATTTGGTATACGAACCCTGAGGAAGTCTTGATGTTAAATAAAGACGAAATATCGGCAAGATTGGAGTTTATGATTATTTCTTGTACTTAGTATGATGTTAAAGATACAGAAGTATATTGAATACCTGAAATATATTTCTAAGCTGACGGATATGATTATATATGATGAAATAATTTATTATCGTCGATTGTTAGAACAAAACAGAATGGAATTCATATTTTTATTTGCCCAGATTATTTTACGTCTAGATTTTCTTCTAGCTACGAGCATTTGACTAATGCCAGCATTTGATTATATTCTAGCGAGCATTTAACTAATGTCAAGCTCTCGGATAATGTCAGATACACTTTCAGAATTTTTTTCGCGACACACCAAAGGTATCGTCAAGGCATAACACTGTGTCGCAACGTACAGATTAGGAAGCTCTGCACTAGAGAATCCACCCACTCAGAGTTGTATGGCAACAGATTAAGAACATCACAAAGGACCATGGGACATGTCATCCATGGGACCCTTAGAATGTACAGTCCACGAAACACGTGATCGCAAAACAGAACATCCAGAAACGCTACCCAATGCAAGAAAACTGTACGAACTTTATCTAGCAGTATTGGACGAAGCATACGGGAAACTGGACACTGTCAATCAACCCAGGGCAATTCGTTACGGGCGCATCGGAGAAAAAGGACGAGCGGATTTCGTGTGGATTGCAAAGAGAACTTCTCCAAAGGCTTCATTTATTGTCGTAGGAAAATGTACTCGTGGCCGTCTCCCACTGATCAGAGTGACCACTAATACCAAAGTAAATAGTACATACTTCCAAGAGACTGTGATGGAACCAATCAATGGCATCCATGTCCCACATCTTTATGGCAACGGAGATCAATTGGTGAACATCTGAATGGACATCCACCGTTACTGCACTTTCCTCGGTCCAGTACTTCGAGTGAAAGACACACGAGACCAGGATTCATATCATTTCTTTTATATGGTCTTATTAAACAGACTTTCCATATACCGATCTCCACACGAGGCTATGAAATCCAGATTTGAAAAGCCCGAAACACAACTCCATTAACATAACTCCATTGATAAGGCTTCAGGTGACTTAAGCCTTCTCAGTGGACTTATGTAGTTTCGGGCTTTTCAAATATGGGATTTTATAGCCTCGTATGCAGATTTTTCTATGGAAATTCTGTTTAGATATGTGGAACACAATCCCCAGGTAGACCTATCCAGAAGCCTCTTGCAATGGAAACTAAGACTGTGGGCGACTACCCATAACCGTGGGTAGTCACAGCATGAGGTACCAAACTTGTTTAATTTTATCTGTCTCAACCCTCGTAGTTGTTTCTACAATTCATCAATACTTCTCTCTATTGCTATAATGATAAATATTAGCTGCTAATAGTTTTACATCTGTTCGTTTTATTATACTCATTATCATGAGTATGTTTTTTTAATATTTTTTTAATGTTATTAAGGAGTTCATTTATCTAAGGGAAGGTTGGAAAAGCAATCAATTACTGAAATTCAGTTGGATTTTACTGGAACTTAATCTTCCCGTTGTTATCAAACTACGATGAGTTAAGATGTGATGATTATTTAACGAATATCATGTTTGCATCATTTATTTCAAAATCCTATCTTATCCAAAGAGTGTAAACTATATTATTGTAAAGACAAAATTTCCGAACCTTAAAAGAAAGAAATGATTCTGTAATTCATTAGTTAGACAATCTAACAATCTAATTTCGATTGTGACAGGTTTCTAATTGCAAAAAAAAAAAACCTAGGTGATATTGGAATACTTCCTTTAATATCCTATAAAATGCTCCTATAGATCTCCTACAGACTTCCTATCGATATCCTATAGATCTCTTACAGATCTCCTGTAGATCACTATTTTGATCTTGGAAATCATCTCATTTTAGGCTTCATGTAATTTGGATCAATTAAAAATATTTTACAAATTTATCGATTTATTAAAATTTTCCTTGTATTTTTATTTGTATCTTGATCAAAGGATGATTCTCTTCTTCCAAATTAAACGTAGAACTTCTGGAGTAGCTGACCGAGTGCTTAAAAGAATGGAATGTCTGAAGAAAGGAGAAGCAAAATATAATAATTTAACAAACCCACGTGTCTTCTCTTTACAGATATTCTCTTTACAACTGAGCCAGATATTGCTGTGACATCCTAATGTTTGAATTATCGACTCAAATCCACAGGCAATAAATTTCCAGATTTGAAGCGATTGTCATCCTCTATTGAGTCCATTGCAAATAACTCCATTTAGGATCGAATTTCATAACATATATGAAAAGATCATAACTTCTATGGTCTCATTTATCTTTCAGAGAAGCTTCTGAATAATATAAATTTGTAGGTAAGTTGCTGAAAGAAATGAAAAAACAAAACAACTAAACTTATTACAAAACATATTAGTTTACAATGAAGGAAAATATTTCAATTTCAAATAATTAAAAAAACTCAATATAGGTGGAAATCACAAGAGGAGGATTCACAAAAAAAAGCAGAATGAAAACCTGTTTGAAATTTATCTTTAGATTTTAAGATATACTTTACTTAGATACTTTACAAATCTATATTTTTAGTAACTTAGTCAAACGATCATCACTTAAGAGCTTTGTTAAAGCTTCCGTAGTTAGGCTTAAAATGTAGTCAAAATACAAATCATTCTAAAGCGAAATTCCGAGATGTAGAATGAGCTTCAGAAAGGAATACAAATTATATAAGAAAACATATCAGAAAAGTTTGGTTTAAAATTTTTTCAATATTTCACAAAAAATAAGAACGCATTAAATAAAATTGCACAATTTCTAGAACATTGAAAATAATAATAAATGGATTTGTTAGATTTAACAGTTTTATTCCTTTGTTAATAATGCATGACTTTGCAACATAATCTCCCAATTCGGAGGTCCGTATCCTATGAATCTCTGATGCTTCATCTTGAAAACCCTAGAAGGAATCGTAGAATATCCTTTGAATAGATTCTGAGGTGGTTTCCCTTTGCCTTCCTCAGGAAGCCATTACCGAATGACTTGACATCTGAAGGAAAAGATGAAGAAGAACTATACAAACGCAGGAAAGGAAATTTACATATCCCTACCGGCGCCGGGATTCGAACCCAGTTTTCGACCATGTACCTCTTACCAGGCCGCCGCCTTGACCAGAAGGCTGTTCCGTAAAAACAGTGCAAGTTATATACAATAGAAGAAAAAAGACCACAATTTGTTGTTCAGTTTTGAAAAGATATTGTTGTTTTTTGGTAGTCATTTCCTCGGCAGCCAATACTTAATGAACCCAATCCCTTTAGTCGTATTGAAACATTTCTTTAAATTTTTCTTTCAATATCATTATTTTTAAATTCCAATATTATTCCTTCATCCGTACAAGTAGTGTTCCGCTAATTCGAAATTTTCGTCATTAAACCTTTCTAAAAAAGAGTCCTGAGTTCCGTAAAAGCGAGTTTTAATTGTAGCAATTCCACCTAAGGAAGACAAAATTTTGGAGGAGTTGTCCTAAACGAAAATTTTGTTTACCAATCAATTTAAGATTATATCTCCTAAAAATTGATTTTTGAAAAAAATGGAGAAGAATTTGATAATATTTCAAGATTTTTATTATCAAATTCCTTCACTTCTTTAATAGTACACTTAGTTATAATTTTGGCCGCGCAGTTGGTGATGTCTCTAAGACACTGCCCTCTCACCTCTGAGTCCCGGGTTCGGTTCTGATGTGGGTTTCGTTGATGGTGGCGATCCGTGCTGGGCAGGTTTCCCCGGGGTTCTCCCATTTCCCCTGCATTTCTCACACCATCCTTTCTCAGTCTTTCTCTCCGTCTGTCCTTCTTTCCGTGGGATAGTACAATAGATCTTTCAGGTCGCGGTGCTCGGCTGTCAAGCCACCCAAGCATATTACATTACATTAAATTAGTTATAACTTTCAGTATATTTTTTTAATTATGTTTCATTATCATCATCATTATGTTTATAAATTACATAAGTAAATTCGACACATGCAAAGTATTTTTGATGAACAAATAAGTGATACGAAAATAAATAAAATAAATTTCAATCATTATCTGACTTAAAAAAGTGAGAAATACCGGAAAACTATTTAGAATGCCTTCATTATCCTATGGATGAAGTGAAAATATTGAATTTTGAAAATAACAATGTTAAAAGAAAACTTAGAGAAGGGTTGTTTATAAACAAAAAAGAAATGTTTCAATCGAAATAAAGATAAGATTTATTATGGATTAGCTGCAGAGGAAACATTCTGCTAAAATAACTCTCTTTTTAAAAATCAAAAGCAAATCACGGTTGTGTTTGATGGTGTTTTTTTTTATATTGTGTGTAATCATGGATTATTAACAAATTAATAATAATTTCATTATTACTTTAAATGCAAATCTAGCAAATTTGTACATTATTATTATTATTATTATTATTATTGTTATTTACAATTGTCTATTAGAATTGTACTATCAATTTAACTGTTGGTTTTAATATATACTTATTCTCTTGTGAAATGTTTATAACCACTGTTAAATCAGAATTTTCTATTGTTTTCCTGTAGAATGAACTAGATAAAAAAAATCAATGTCCCGAAAATTTGCTTTAGAAAAATGGTGTCTTTGTTTTTTAAACTTCAATTAATTGGCTGCTTTTTATAAAACCAGAATATATTTTTTTTTCTTAGATGTCGTTTTAACAATTCAACTTTTTTAATGAAAAGAACGTAATGTTGTTTTTTGTTAAGTGAGGAGCCGTTAAAAGAGTTTCATTAATTACTTTTTATGAATCGTTTTCGATGTATTGAAGTAATCGAAATGCCTTGAGTGCAATTCATATCTGAGAAGCAACTTCACCATCAGTGAATCGGGGATAGAATAAGAAGTACATTATTAGGCAGATGATGTCCATTCGTGCTATTTTGAAAACAGTGTGGGAGGCTAACATTTCCTCCAGATTTTCTTCATAATTTAGTTGGATAAAAAATATTAGTTGAACCATAAATCAGCCTCCTACTAAAGACAGCCATTTAAGAGAGGGGTTTTGCCGATAATTTTGAGAAATGAAAGCAATGTAGAAACATTCCTGTCGCGCATCCACTGCGGTAAGTGTATTTCCCAAAGGTGAACCACCTTGAGATTTGTGAATTGATCATACCATCCGAGTCCTTAAAGTATCTAGTCCCCATAAAAGTTTTAGTTGAAAAGCTCAAGTTACGCACCACTTTTAAGCCCCGCCCCCTAAAAACCTGTGAAGAGATGTAGACCTTTTTTTTACTTTTTGTAGTTAAATCAATAACCTAAAATCTCTAAAACGTTCATGGCAAAAGCTCTAAAAACAACGTAAGAATAAGGCTTCGAAGATAGAAAACCATCAAAAAGTGGAAATGTCTACATTTTGAAACTGTGACCCGATTTGTTAGAAATACCATCCGAGTTCTTAAGGTATCTAGAACCCATAAAAGATTTAGCTCAAAATCTCAAAATTTACGGCAGTTATCCATATCACAACTTCAAGGCCATTTCCCATTCTAAGACCCGCCCCCTAAAAACCCGTGAAAAGATTTCGACATTTTTGTTACTTATTTGTAGTTCAACCAATGCCCTAAAAGTTCTATAACGTTTGTGGCAAAATCTCTAAAAACAACGTGAGTGTAAGGTTTTGAAGTTAGGAAAAATCGCTAAACAGTGGTTGTGTATAAATACAGGAAAATTCGCTTAAGACGCTCCCGCTTAAGATACTTTTTTCCGTCAGTCCCTGGACATTCAACTCGCTTAAGACGTTTTTCCGCTTACGACGCTCTTTCGAGATTGTCCCTTGAAGAGCGTCTTAAGCGAGTTTTACTGTACATACTAGCTGGCTATCGTCGCTTCGCTCCGGAAGCCTTGCATATGTAAAGAAAATAAGAAGCTTTATTTATTTAGCAAATTAATATCAATTGGAGAATACCGTATATGCTCCAATAAACGCCGAGGCTCTTATTGTCGCCGGTCTCTAATAAGCGCCGGGCTGCAGAGGGGACACGGCCAAATAGTAGCTGGTCTCTAATTGTAGCCAGGTCTTTGATATTTGCCTACCGGTATTAGTGTAAGTGTCCGTATCTTTATAGTCGTGCGTAATACCTTACGGTACATTGCCTTACAAAATGCCGCCGAAACGGTCATTTGACATTGCCTTTAAGATTCGCGCGGTGGAATATGCGAAAGAAACTTCCGGTGAGGCGGCCGCTCGTCAACAACGAAGCCGTCATTGCGGATTCGGACGACGAATAGCAGCGAAAGGTACAGAAAGACATTGCCATTTATCTTTAACATTCTTATGTGAAATTCAAATAAAGTAGCTGTTTGTAATATTAGCCGGTATTTATGTGTAAAAATATTGCGTTTTGAAGGTTTTTGTTAATAATGGCCGGCCTCTAATAGCAGCCGGTCTCTATTAAGCGCCGGGAGCCGAGGCTAGTTTTGCAAATAAACGCCGGGGGCCTCTATTGGAGCATATACGGTATATGATTCCCAGCCTTTTGTGGCGGTCTTCCCACCCTATCACGTGAAACCTTTCGCAGATGGTAAACAATCACATTGTTTATTTGTGATCATTACAAATTAATGTTAAATTCTAAATTAAAGTTTAAATTTTAAAAAAATATCCAACCTATTAATTAACTGTATATTTATTCATCGTCTATTATGAGGTAACACGTGAATTTATCCAGATCTGCAAAGAATCTCCTTAAAAGCACTCTATTTAAAACTACGGCGCCCTTTGCGGCCTAGCACTTGAAGCCTTCCGCAGTTGGTAATAAAACACGTGATCATTAGAAACTAATGTTATATTCTAAATTAAAGTTTAATTTGTACACAATTTCCAATGTTGTAATTACCCGTATCGTATATTTGCCATTATAGACATCGCCTAATAGAATTATTTGGTACCTTGTGAGTTAATCGTGTTCCGCGCCTGCAAAGAATGTCTTTAATCGCACTCGATTTAAAAATGTGCTGGCGCCATCTATCATCATGACAGCTTTGGGAAGTTTTTCATTTTAGGCAGTTTTGGAACGTTTTCATTCATCCCACGGGAACTACTTGATGAACTGGGATGAAAACAAACCTATATCCTTCTCCGGGTTACAACCTATCTGCATGCAAAATTACATTCTGATCCGTTTGGCCACTGAGACGCGATTGACGGACAAACAAGCTTGCAGATTTTCGCTTTTTATACGTTAGTTGGGATTAGGATTACATCGTGGGAAGACGACTTTGAATGGCGTACTATATATTCGTGATCTACGACCCCTGATAGGCATTTATCACAAGGCTCATCTGTTCAGGTAGGCGAGAATGCAATAGTGGATTTTTCTTTTGGAAACTACCATTAATGATAATTGTCCAACATTTCTCCGGCTTCTTGATTCCAGACTTAAAGAAATGGATTCTGAGGCTGACTTTTATCGTTGTTGGATAAGAACTTATTAAGAAATAAAACCAAAGTGTTATTTTGTAGGGAAAATGTAAAAAATGGACGAGAAAGAATTTCCTAAAATGAGAAGGGTTTGAATTGTTTTTGCTTTTGAAACAAAACTTTTTTTCTGTAAATGTTGTAGTTTGGAATCTTGAATTAATAACGAGATCTCTAGAGTGTTTCTTTGATTTGTTGATAATTTTGGCCACAAACCAACAAGAGAGAATCTTAGTATAATCCAAATTTATGCATTTTTTTTTATTGGGACATTCATTATTCAAATCCTGATAAAAACAATCGCATTCATTGATTTGGTTCAAAAGATAATTGAAATTTCACTTGAGATTAAAGTCTTGGAATTGAACCAAAATGGAATTGGTTTCACTTTAGGAAAACTTCTCTTTTCTTTTTCTTTGTTATTGAAAATTAAAATATTTTTAATTGTCTGTAATTGATAATACAAATGGAACAGAAAGTCCTAATAAAAAAGCCCCTTGTACTAGGATATTTTATGTAAAGTTTCCAACTACAATAATTATAATTCGTGTCTTTTTATTTTGTAATTTTCTTTCCATTCAGTTGAAGATAATGATTTTTTTTTCAATAGTGGCTAAACGTTATTTGAAAGTGATTGAATCGATTTATTGGATTCCACAAAAAGAGATCAGATATCTGTTTAAAATTAATGTTAGTTATATTTAATTTACTTTTAATTTATCACAAATCTTTATTAAAACTCCAAAATACTGCACCACAGACCAATATTTCACAGTCTTTGAAAAATAAGACGAAATATTGGTCTGTGGTACAGTATTTTGGAGTTTTAATAAAGATTTGTGATATCTTATAGAAAATCTAAGATTTGGTTACTTTTAATTTGCTGAAGGATTGATAAACAGAAGACAAAGCATAACTAACTTTCCATTGTCAGATGAAATCAGTCTATTGGCTGTAGACATATTGCGCAGATGATTACGAATTATTTTTGTCATTGCCTTCCATTTTACAACGAGAGACGGTTTGTAAAATTTTATCTTCCATCAGAGCAGAGGAAGTGTTCTCTTAAAATAATTTATGGTTCTACTTTGGTGCGAACTGCAGCGGAGGAGGATCAATAAGAAAGAAGATGAAATTAAGAGCCTATTACGATGGGAGGCCGATTCATTGAGATCACAGCGGGCAAAGAACCGCTCACAAAGTTTATAAGAGCAGAGAAAGGAAGGCATGGCTGTAAAGGGCCTTTTCTTCTCTTTATTTTCTCTTTTCCATAAAAGGAATTATTTTCAGATGGGAATGTATTGAATGCATTTAGGAAACCCCAGAAAGACAAAGAGATTTAATTAAATTAAAAAAGCCTCACCCAAAACCTGTCTTCTTGAATTTGAAATGAAATTAGCTTAACAGTAAAATACTGTTCTGCTTCTTCATTTCATCTTTAAATATTAATTTAGGACTAATCCAATTAAAATGATAATTTTGATCTCATTACAAAGGAAATGCTTGAAACAATTGTCATTTTTTAGTTGATTTTTCTTCCCTTTAATGAATTCGCAGAAGAAAGTAATTGATTTACAAAATAGATATGAGAATATTTGTCCCTAAATGTTAAATTATGTTAAAATTCTAAGATCCTAAGTTTCTAAAGTTTAATAAAATATTGTAGTAGAAGAACTTAAATAAGCTGAAGTTTTAGATGTTGATAAGGAATTTTTGAAAGCAATTAGATTATTACTAAAAAGCCAACTATTAATTAATGGAACTCTTGATATTAATTCAGACCCAGCTTAAAGAAAAAAAAACACCGAGAAATATTTCTCACAATAATACTGGCTTAAAGAACGCCTTGATGAGCATATTATAGAGCTTTTAAGTACAAAAAGTCAGGGGTTTTAGACTGGGCGGATCATGCATCCGTTTTACAGCACAACCCAGATTCGGTTATTAATGTTATATATGAAACAAGCGATGAAGCTGAGCGGTTTATATTAGAATCAGGTTTTATAAATTTATCTAAATGCATGAATAAGGATAAATCTTTAAAGATGAAGGATATATCATTTGGGATTTTTTGAGAGAATTAAGAGTTGTAATAAAAATGTTGTAACTAAATTAAAAATTTAATAATTAAGTAAATTGTGAATCGATAGTTTATTTACTGTAATGTATGTTACTTAAATATATTGTGAGTCAACATTTTATTTCCTATGATGTATCTTACATAAGGAAGTTTTCAATTCTTTTAATAATGTAATTTTACGATTATTATTCAGATTTCTCTCTTTGTAAGAAGAAGGATGACATAGTCGTTCTTTTTTTTCATGCAGTTATTTCCTGATAAAAACCTTTGTTTTGAAATATTGAAGAAATTATAGGGAGGTTGTGTATTTGAATTTCTTCATTTTAAACTTATGATGTTTTAGAAGATTTAATAGAAAGTGCTTGACTTCAAGAATAAACTACGAAACGAGTTTTTACGAGTTACAAAATAAACTAGAAAACATTGAACAGTTTTTGAGAAATGAAAACCTTGAGATTTACAGAATCAAGAATTTAAAGAAAAAAAAAACATGACTTAGTTGCTAAGAGAATTGGAACAATTTCTTCAAATTAAAGAAACTACAACTAAAATGGATAGAGAAAGGAATAGAAAAAAAAAAAAAACAAATCAAAATAAGAAATAGAGACCTTTTCAACAACAACGATTTTGCTCAAACTTGTTTTCATAAATGAAAACCTGACGATTGATAAAAAGAAACAAATGTGGAAAACAGAAATGAAAGTAAAATAAAAGAACTACAAATGCACCAAAGTTGGAAAAATCCTTATTTCTTAATAGTCAAGGATATTAATAGTAGAAAACTAAAATGTCTTGAACAAAATTGTTTTTAAGTAATTAACAAACAAATAGATTGGAATCCAATGGTGTCAACTGAACCATTGCAATTTATTAGAAACACATATTCTATCCCAAAACAGCATATTCTCAGTCAGCGGAAAAAGAGTGACCAGAATTCCACTATTCAAAGCCTTCGATCGAACAACTAATGGCATTCATTTGATGGAGAAACTAATGAAGACATGGGAAGAAGGATTCCGCAAAAATAAATAGTAGTTCCAATAGTAGCTGAAGTTGTGCAATGACGAAACTATTCACCCTATCGCGATATTTCTGTGCAGTCCCTCAACAGGTTACTTGTCCTGTCGTAGTAATGTTCTCAAAATAAAAAATTATGAAATCTGCTAAGAAGCCACAATAAACAGAGATTTTTGGTGAAACACACGGAGTGGTTCGGATGCCCAAATTCGACAATTTTTTTGGGTTTTGACAGTTCCATCCATATAAAAATGGCCTCATCTTCCCATAGATTTCCTCAAGACCAAGCATCTTCGACTTCCATTCCGACAAGAAACGTGAGCGCAAATCATCTACCTTAATCGTTGTGTTCGAGTTGATGTACACGCCTAATCTTATATAGATAGAAATAGATAACTTTCCGCAAGACCTTCCATACCGTGGCATACCTACAAATCCAGTTTCCCCGCTACTCCCCGGGCGCTGCTACTACGGGTCCCCTCTGTGTCGTCCACGATGGCAGTTGCAACGTTTGTAATTGTTTGTTCTGCCACTGTTTTCTCTCCTCTGCTAGGCCGAACTGCTAGCGATCCTGTTTCTTCCAACTTCTTAATCATGAATTTCAATACTGCCAGCAGACCATTACGCAGGTTCTGATAGGTTCTAAACTCACGAACAGCGGCTGCTATATTGGACTGGTGGAGATAAAATAACTTCTCAAGTAACGCATGCTGAGGTAACGTAAGGCGCAGATGGAGCAAATCGGAATGTCTTTCGGAAGTTTTCCCATCCCTTAATAGCCCGAAATACTGGCGCTGTTGTAGCCTACGTAAACGAGATTTTGCATGAACGGCTTTTACCTATGTTGTATATAACTTCTCGGATACGAACGGTACATCAACGCCACATTTCAATCTATCGGCGAATTTTGGAACTATTTTTTTGATACTTATGTATTAACGGGACCCACTTTTTATAATCGATTTCTGATGGGTATTTTAAACTATTAACCCCTCCAAAAATATAACAAAAATCGGCAACTTAAGAGTTACGTGATATCGTTTGGAAAAAACAAAACAAAAAAAACATTTTCCTTATAATTAACAATAAGTTAGGTTAATTAAGGTGAGATCTTTTCCAGAATGTTTCATTTGGAAATACGACGGAAAAAAATCCTTTGCATTTCGGAATGACCATCGATATCACAAATAACGATAACTACAAGTTATGTTTACAAAGAAGACACGGAAAATAAATGAAAAGAAAATAGAAGAAATCGATTAAAAAAAACCGGTCCTATTATTGCATAATTACCCTTTTTTTTTTTCCCGCGGATGCTTCTTCCCATGTATTTCAAACAAATTTGTTGCCACTCTGATGGGGCTTGTCAGTTTCCACAACCACCTTGTGTTCATCTAAATATTTGATCAATTACAAAAATGTTTCAAATATATTTTTGAATGTAGACATAAGATAATTCTCGTAGATAATTGGCAGAAATAATTCGGAATCAATGTCTACAAATAAATAACTTTGAAAAAATTTCAAAACTAAGAAACAAACATAAAGAAAGAAGAATCTTTGTTTTTAACGCATGAAAAGGGTTGAGACCCAGTGTTTTATTCGATGATATCTCAGCTTTCTTTGTATTTAGTTTAAGTCTTGGAGACTCCATGTTCCTTCATTGTTTATAGACAAAACAATTTCTTGGAAATTCAGGAAGAAAATTTAACACTTTTTTTTTCCATCCACATTATTAACTGTTAGTGATTTAAAAAATAAGTTCTTTCCGGAATTGATCGGAAAGAAATCTGATGTCATCCGAAACAAGTTAAATATTACAATTGGTGACATCAGCAAAATGAAAAATAACAGCTACCTATATTGTACTTAGTGATGTCGGCAGGATTTCAAAACTGTATTTGCCACATTACCAGGAATCAACAGATTTGTTAGACCAACCACACACATTGATAATATCTAACTGCTTTAGAAATGAACAATTGGTAATAAATAATCATGAAAAGTCAATTGAAAAATTAACAAGTATTAAATTTAAAAGAATAAATAATAATAAATTAAACATAAATCTTCCAAATCTATTAAAAAAGTTAATTGAGAATAAAATGGAAAACCCCCATAATATCCATAATGATAACATTCTAAATTAAGTAATTCAAGATATACAAAACTAAAAATAGTACAAATTTATCTTCAAAGAACAAAAAAATAGCAAAGATTTAATTCCTGAATTACAATTCAAAAGTAATCCTACGAAGGGAAAAGACAGCCAGGAGTAGAAAAGCATTTTATGTTTGAAAATAAGAAGACAAAATAGGATTTCTAGAAAAATAAATTTAAAACTATTCACTAAAGAATATTGGGAAGAAATAAATTAGGCAAGAAAGAAAACAATGATGTAGAGGTTATTAAAGTTACAAACAAGGAATAATGGAAATCAATTGGCCATTTTGCAAACAACTACAACAAAGAGAACAAAATAATCTAATAATAGAAAATAATCTTTACAACATTGGGATTGAGAAAGTTACTGAACATTCAATACAAAAAAAAATTCTACCAAAGTATTGATAATTTAGATAAATATATTATTAAAAATAACGTATTTCCTCTAAAATAATCATTCTGCTTCTAAATAAAATTATAGTCACCGGAATCTATTCTGATAATCTAAAATTTTCTGAATAATACCAATATTTAAAATGGTACTTCAGAAACCAATTGCAATTAAGCCAATGATTAATAAAACTCTTATATAAAAACCACGTAATTCCAAGAACCCTAAGCACAGCAGGCAAATAATATCGGCTTCAAATTACTTGAAAGTTTAAATGAAAAAATAAAATTAAATTTAAATGAAAATTTAAATGAAAAATGAAAAAAATTTGCATATACATTCCATTGATCTGAATAAAGCTCTCGATGTTATTGTTGATATTCAAAATCTATTTGAGAAATTACAATTGATTACAATTCAAGGAATACAGGCGGTCCCCGGGGTGGTTACGAATGAGATACGTTCCTGAGAACGTCTTTAGGTTGGATTTGTCTGTAACTCGGATCCCTGGTGAACAGCGCATATGGTTCAGCTAATTCTTTTGTCGTTAGCTTTCTTAACTGAATCTTGTGATTCTTTTTGTTCTTCTGTTTTTATCGCTGTTTCTCCATTGGGTCTTCCTTGGTTAATTCTTGTGAGTGGGACTCTAATAAGTCAATGACATCATTTTCATTCAATTGCACCACAGCTTTTCTGGCTTCGGCGATGTCTTCTTTTGTGAAACCACAAAAATTCATCACATAATTGAAGGAACAGTTTGTTCCAAGAGGTTTTCTTTGTTGATTGTTTCAGCAATTTTTTCGATGGCATCACCGATGTTCTAATTCCTGCAGAGCTCTCTCAAAGTCATCAGAATCGAATAAAAAAAGTTCAGATGAAAGTGATGCTGTCCACAAGCGAGCGTAGAAACAATGAGACTAGCGTAAAGATAGTGCGCCAACGAACCGCTTACGCCATGCGGGCTTGTATTCATGCGCGGAAGAAACATAGTTCCCCAATTATTAATTTAATTATTTAATTACTATTACAAGAGGATGTATAATGTATCATTTTTAGTAATTACTTGCATATTATGTTTGAATATCAAAGTATTTAATTATAAATTATGCTTATGGGGAGGCCGTTAACGCCGTAAATTGGATCGTCCGTAACCCGGTGACCGCCAAAACTACTAAATATTGTAAAACAAAATTTGAAAATAGATTTAATATTTCTTCAAATTAATAATTCTAATAATAAAAAAGAAAAAAAATATGGAAACGAATTGCGTAAGGTTCCAATTAATATGCAACACATTTAATTTTTATATCAATGATTTATTAGGAATTATAAATAAAAAACTGCCACGTGTGTACTGTTAATATTCTTAAAGACACGACGGATAATATCAAACTTTCACAGAAAACAATACAAGAGAATCTCATTAACATTTAAAAGATGGCTCTACAACAACAAACTCCCACTAATCTAAACTCCTCAAAAAAAAAAAGAAATTCTCAAACAAAAGACTTGTTTTTCACTCCTTGCAAAAAAAAAATCTGACTCCTACATAAAATGCAAAGAAATCAAATAAATTGAGAAGCTTCTCTGTCTTGGATTAATATTTAATAAAACTTATACAAGATCAAATCAAAAACTTACACAAAAGAAATTAATGCTCCAAATGAACGTCACTTTGCCCTCATAAATTAAAATGATGATTTACCCAAGAAAAAAATTCCCAATAAGTTCTCACAGATACTGACTTAAAAAATATATAGAAACTACAAAGTAAAATAATAAAATTAATGTTGCCTGAAAGAATTTATAAATATAAAGAAACTACACAAGAACTAATGTTCTTACATGGAAACTTATCGCCAAAACAATAGTATTTATAAAAAAACGATTTAATAATAAAAACCTGAAAATCAAATTAAGCTACTTTGAAGAAAGAAATTATTTAATTCAAAAAATAAAAGTAAAATCAAATTAATCTATCTATATATTTTTAGTGTTATGGAAAAAAGAAATGCTAAAAACATAATAACAAAACAGATTTATAATAATATTCGTAATTTAAAAAAACAAAACAAAACAATAACTAAAGAATTTTTGAAATTTAAAAATTAGTAAAGAAATGGCTTATTTGTAATAAATAAATTAACATTTTAAAAGTTATTAATTCTCTTTTTCGGAGGAAATTATCTAAAAACCTTGACTTTAAAATTTATACTTATCAATTAAATCAAGCATAATTTAAAAAATAAGAAATTGGATGAGAATAATAAATATGTTATAAATTTACGCAAAAGAAAATTTAATAATAAAGAATTAGAACTCTTGAATAAAGGTTGGGATTTGTATGCGACAAAGATGAATGTATAAATATCAAAACCTTAGCAGAAGTTATTGAAAAAGTAAGCATTGATATGAAAGAAGAGTTTTTAAAGGAAATAAGAAGATTTAAAGACACTTATTAAGAAATAAAAAATAATTTAAATAAGGAAAACATCAAAACACTACGAAGAATAGGTAAAGACTAAGACTTATCATTTGATAATCATATTGTCATTAGGAATAAAGAAGAATACTTAGAAAAATTGCACAACTTAGTAAACATTAAGAAGAAATGAAAGAAGATTCTACGTGGAAATCAAGTTAAATAGCTAAGCAAATGATGAGAAATAATACTGAAAGATTCTTGGAAAAGTTCCACAATTGAAGGAAGAGTTAAAATCCATAAAGAGAATAACTCTTTGAGACCTTTAGTAAATGCATATGGAAGCCCTCTACAAAATTTAGCCAGAGTGGAAAATAAGATAGTGAGAAATTTAAAATACCTAAAGAAGAAGTACTTAACTATAAAGGGTACAAAACCTTAGCTGATAAACTGCAACATCTCTTCAATAATGATAGAAAATTTCACTTATTTTCTTTAGATAGAGAGAGTATGTACACAAACATTCCGGTTGATGAAACCTTACAAAAATTGGATTTCATATGAACAAAATGAAATATTGTTAAAACAAAATATGAATCACATAAGTGAACTGAGTAATGAGAGTACTGATAATGTATATTTGAAGCACAATAACAAAACTTTGAAACAAGTAAAAGGTATTATTATTAGTTTGTAAACGTTTCAAACCTTGGGTATCCGCAGGAAAGACAACATGGCGGGTCAAGGACCAAAACACATATTGCCAAGTGTAAAAACGTGTGCAAGAATGATGTGTGGTTATGTCCATAAATTTCCTAACTATGCGTGTAGTGTTGAGTACCACAGCCTTCTGGAGTTGTGCATAAGTGTTTTTGTGCATAAGTCCTAGTATGCTGAGGCTGTGGTGCAATGTCTGAGGCACCAGACCAGTGGCGAACAGGACAATGGGTTCAACACGTACTCGGTCCTGCCTCCCCTGCTTCTTGAGCTTGTGTACTAGATAGGTGTATTTACTGATCTTGTCTATGTCAGTTTTCTGCATGTTCTTGCTAATAGGCACTGCTATATCAATGAGATAGATCTGTTTGTTGACCTTATCAACAAGTGTGATGTCAGGTCTGTTGTGATGTATAGTTTTGTCTGTGAGAATGGGGCGGTCCCAGTACAACTTATGTGAGGGTGACTCTAATGCGCTTTATAGTGTGTACTTGTAGTACGGGATCTGTTCTTAATAAGTTGAGTGTTTGTGTGCTAGCTGTTGATGAATAATCGACGCTACCTGATTGTGTCAATGGAGGTAGTCTGCTTGAGAGAGAAGGGGACAGCCTGATATTATGTGGTCGATCGTCTCATGCATAGTGTGGCAATTCCTGCATCTGTCGTCATGTGTGTTTGCATCGTGTAGGATGTGTTTCTTATAGTTGCGTGTGGGGATGACTTGGTCCTGTACAGCGATCATGAACCCTTCGGTCTCCGCAAACAGCTCACCATTTGTCAGCCATCTGTTCGACGCTTCCATGTCGACATGAGGCTGGCTGAGTTCGTGGTGATGTCTGCCATGGAGTTTCTTACGAGCCAATGATTCACTTAGCTGTCCAAATCTCCCGTATATTTACAATGAAGTATTTTTATCTTACTACTATACAGAAATGAAATGAAATTTGTGAAACAAATGGTACATGTGCAACTTTTTTAGAATCATTTTTAAATTCAACACAACGAAATACATAAAGGACAAGTGAAATTAAGAAAAAAGTTTTTTCATCGTTGGCCTATGATTATTATTTATTACAATTCTCTAAATTTAAGTTAGTCTGCTTCACTTTTCAGTGCTTTGATGTTAAAAACTTAAAAATCCTTAAGGACCTTTTTGGTACTAGTCTTTCTACGACTGACTTTCAATATAACAATTGTTTCATCAGAGAGTCTTTTTACACTCGTTTAATAAATTTTATCAGAGTAGAATATGAGCTAAGATACTGTAGTGACTTTGAATGAAAATCCCCCTCATTAGTAATTGTAAAATATTATTGAATATTGATATATATATAAATATATAACATACATTTGACAAACATCAAAGGAGGTCTTAAGTGTTTTCGTGAATTTCTTGACATTTGGGCTTTGTTTTCTGCCAGAACTAATTAATGTTTCCTAATTCTTGTCTATTTCTAGGTTTTCCAATGGAAATCTACGCCATTGTTGATGGTCATGTTCTTCCATACATTCTTGATCCTAAATTGGCTGATTATTTGCCAATTATCCCTGCAGATGTCGCCTACGTCAATGTCAGTTGGAAAAGTGGACGAAACAAAGTAAGAATCTTATTCTCATGAATAAATCAAAGATCTATTTTGTAGGCTTAATATTTTTTCTATTTCGTTTCATGAGATATCTTTCAGTAAATTATACATTACTTCATTATACATTACATTGAATCTTCCTAATCTTAATTTTAAATTCTTTTAAATAATTTTGGATATTATGCGGATATTTTACATATTATATTTTTAATTTAATAACATATCATCACTGATTAAATATTCAAACATCAGCTAGACGCTTAACATCTAAAAGTCAAAGTTATTTAAAAAAAAAGAAGAATTTTTAAGTGATCTTTTATTAATTTTAACTCAAATCAAAATTAAAAAATAATGCCAATGCAGCATTGACTCCAAATTTCAATGAATTACAAAAGTCCTTCTGTTGAGTACCTAAAGTAATTAAATAAAATGCCAGAAACCTTTGATCCTAATGGAGCTGAGTGAATTGATAAATCTTATGTTTCATCATCCAATATATTCATTATTCAGGCAGATGGTTTTGTTCAACACAATTAAGATGCCTCGGATACTTGTCTTTCGTAGTTAAATTTAAAATGGCTAGAATCCTTTTCGCAAAATATATTCTTTTTCTTTTTTAACTTAAATGAATTGAAATGGTTAAGACCCATTTTGGATATCATTCAGTTTGTGATCGAAGAGTTGCGAAATTTGCAATCATATGAAATTAAGTGTGAATTGGAGACATCGTGATCAGTTTTAGTGTCCAGCTGATGCCCAAATTTCATTTAGTATCATTTGGTATTCTTAATTATGAAAAACTGATAATCAAATAGAAAAAATTACATCATTCCTTTTGTGAGAGTAGCGCCAGAGGCAACCAATTTCCACTGTGGGTGGGAAGCGCTTTCGGTCGAATCATGATAAGAGTTGATTGTTAAGAATGTCCTTGAGAGTTCGTGTATGCTAATAGCTTTATGGATGTCGTTAAAAACGGCCATCTTTATGTTCATCTTTATCTTACGATAGGGACTCAAGTAATCTAATCCAGCGCTTCTAATGACTGCTTTTGTCATTAACGCCCGTAGGACCCACTAACATCCTCCTCACAAAGGGATCCTTCTAGCGTTTATCACACAATAGCATCAATCCCAATTTCTTTTAATTAAAACTATTTTCCTCAATACCACAAAATTATAAAATTAAATATTAGAACTGAATATTGTAGATCTTTCAAAGAATAATTCATTGTAAAACAAATAAAAGCTTCTTTTTTGACAAATTTCATAGAATTCAAATTTTATATATATTTTAATACAATAATAGTCTTAAATAAGTTCTGATGGTGGCTTACATTTAATTTTATCCGTTATTAAAGTCTGTTTGTAGGTCGTAAATTTTGTAATTAGAACTAATAAAATAAATATAAGTGAATCTCAATGAAGCTCTTTAAGCTAACAGATAAATATTTAATTTCTCTTCGATGATTATTTACAACGAATATCTCTTTCAGGCAGGTAACTATCGCTTTCACTTCGATAAATCTTCTTCACGATTCTTTTTTCTGATTTTTGAAATGAAGGCGTTATTTCTTATGGATTGGTTCGGTTCACTCATTTGCACAGTTGAATTAATAATGATATAATTTTTGTCACTAATTTTGAATAGGAAATCCGACATAGAAAACATCCAGAAAAAGGAACGCAGAGTCATAAGGAAAATTTTAGGCCCAAAACTTATAGACGAACAGTACCGGCTCAGAAGTAATCAAGAAATCAAACAATACTCAAATATTCTCAGTGACATTAGAAAACGCAGATTAAAATTCTATGGACACATCAAAAGAATGAACCCAGAAAGACTTACTAGACGGATAGTTGAATTCTACCAACAAAGGAGTAAATCGAAAACAGACCCAATGAAGTGGAATCAAAACTGACCTTAAACTGGCCGGAATTACACCAGAGGATATTCCAAACCGGGTAGCTTTCAGGTCCAAAATTTACAAGTGGCAAGTTGACCAGGAGGAGAGACCTAAGAAGAAGACTGGAACAACATGGTCTCGAGAGAGAAAAGAAGCCCACAGCAGAAGAATGAAGGAAGTATGGGCACAAAGAAAGGAAAAACATGCCTCTTGAGTACTTTGCATAGTCCCAATGGGCTCATTCGCAAATATATATATATATATATATATATATATATATAAAATTTTTGTTTATTGAATTTCCCTCCAAATTGCTTTGAAATTGTAATAATTTAATCGTAATTTTTTATTTACTTCAGTAGAGTTTCCCTTATAGCAGATCTTAGATAACTCAAGTGTAATCTTTCACGCTCAAATTTTTGTTAACTTCTCTTTTTCAACTAAAATTCCAAAACCTGACTAAATTAGGGACTGTTCTTTGAAAACAATAAAATTACTTATACAATTAATTATGAAGATTCTAGGTGTTGTCTTAGAATCTGAACAAACACTAACATATACAGATAAAGAATTATTTTAAGTTTTGTAAGTTTCTGTAATTTTTCTCAACAGCAAATGTTGACATAGTTTGAAATAACTTCTATCAATTTTATTCTGATTGATAAAAAATTTATTCTTTTTTTCCTTAACGTAAATCGTCATCCACCTTCTCATTCTGTTGTAATTTTGATTAAATGAGGTTGTTTTTTTTTTTCAATCTATCTTTCGTTTCTGTGACTTTTCTTATCGATGTAAAATGGCAAAGTGGAAAAATTTTCTTTCTGTGAATATCTTAGTAACTTTCAAGAATTTAATAGTAACTACTACACAGTTTACATTAATTAAGGGAAAAAACTGATAATTCGCGATTATGTGGTAAAAATCAGCTAGAAATGAATGAAAATTACTATGGAATGAGTTCAAATTAGTGGTGCTTTCATGGGTTGTTGCAAATGGGCAGCAGCAAAGAAACAGTTGGAAAGTGTTTGTCAGCTCGTGTCCAAATTATGAAGAAAGGAGTTTGATTTAGCAGATGTGTCTTCTTCGTTTAACAGATAATCTTAGGAAAGCTCTGAAGGAAAACTAGAGAAAGGCAACGTCAGAAGGAAGTAGCGATCTTTCAGTGATTCACTTACTTTGTAACTATTTCAAAATAGTCAGTTTTATGAAAGCAAAAGATCTGTTAACTAAGATCTCTTAAAATACCGTAGATGAAATACTAAAGATTATTTCGTTATCAAACTATCATTATTATAAAGGTCTTTAATCGTTTATTTGATTGAAATTTTTTATTTCTGTTTTCGTAATATGCGTATGAGAGGACTAGCCCTGACTCACTGCACAACGTAACAGTTATCTGCATATTTCTTCATAGAAAACCATTTTAGGAAAACATTCTTTGCTTTCCTTCAATGTAGGCTCTGAATTCCCTGCATTATCCCTGAATTCCCTGCCTTATTCTAAGTATTTTTTTCCTCTTTTATTGTTGAACAAACTTTCATTCAAACAAATGAAAACAAGTAAATTTAATCGACATTTGAATGGACATCTTATCGATTGACCTTTTTAACAGTCTTAACATCATAACTGCAATGTATTATATAATCGATGTCAAGAAATCGTGTCATCGCGTTTTCCTTGAAGTATTTGAATTTTCCTTGGTTTTTCTTGCTCTGATGATGTACAGGTCCCACGTAAGCTGTTTTCATTTTGCCGCCTTTGCTGATCTTTTCGCTTCATAGTCTGTTCATTCGTCGAACGCCTCGAATTTTGTGAGTCTAGTAGAAAAAAAAAAAGAAAATAGTAAGTCATTGTCACTATGGAAAAAGATTAAGTCCAGAGTTAAGAAGTGTCCTTTTGCCATCTATTAATGGTTCTAAAAAAAAAAAAGTAAAAAAAATGAATGATGGCCGCCCTGTTTTTGTGAGATCTGCGCATGTATCATCGATTAGTCTGGTCAGGCACTTCCGTCTGATTGTAAGACGGACGCCGCCATTGTGCGAATCGCTTGTTACTTTGCAAAAGAGCATTGTATTTATAAATAATATATATTTATTTATTTATGTAAATACTTATTATTAGCAACTGATATTGGAATAACGCTAAATAGTAGAGAGAAGTTTTAATTATAAATATTGTGTCAAAATTCAGTGTATATGATCTGCAATTGATGGGTTTTTTTTCAATATCAGCTGCAAGAATTTTGAAGCCACTTCGCTGCTACTGATAGGCACATATTTTGACCAACATCATTGAATAAAAACATCAAGATTACAAAAATGAAATATAATGAATAAACAAATAAAAATTGCTGTTGGCAAAAATCACACACAAGAAAAAAACAAAAAAAAAACATGAAATTTAACAGACTTAATTCATAAATGAAATTCTGTAAATAAACAGTATTTTTCTCAATTAGAACTTCTCCGTTACTTAAACGTTTGTAAAACGATAATAAAACCACTGAATAAAAAAATCAAGAAAACAAATTATTAAATGTAATACAGAAACACATAAAATTTGCTGCTGACGAAAACAATAACAAAAATTAGATTTCACAACTGAAATCTGATAAATATACTTCATAAATGAAAGTCTATAAATAAACAAGTATTTTTCTTAAATAGAACTTCTCCGATAATTAAACGTTAGCCTACTATAAGTTAACTATATTTTCTCAGTGAAAGCAGACGACGTCGGCCATTGTGACAGGACAACATAATTGATCAGCTACCGGAAGGACTGCGCAGTTCAAACTTCCGCCGGTCATCATTCATTGGGAGGACAATAGTGATCCTATGCTTTGTTCAGGAAATATCGTAGCTTTAAATCTACAGTTGTTGTTGTTGTTTTTGTTCTCAAATCCAGTTTGTTTGCGTAATTGTGTCCCTATTCCCTTTCATCGACACTTGTTTATAATTAGGTGAATTCTTCCTTACGGCCATAACTTTCACTTCACAAAGAGTTGCTGGAATACTAACAGACTGTGCTCATCTTTGCGTGGCATTCAGATGAGAGAAAACCTTTTTCATTTGGTTTTTATTCTTACTTGATTTTGCTCATCTTCGATCCAGCATTGAATCATGGAATTCGGAAACAGCAAAGAAATAGAATCTTCCTAAAATGGCTTCATGTTCGTTGCCTCATATTCCCATTGCAGTATCTGCAGTCTATTGATTATAACGAAACAAATGACTTGATTTTCCACTACACAGGAGGGATTTTTAACAAAGACTTCACTTGAAATGCGCCTCTGTAATATTGAAACTGAAAAGAAAAAAACGGAACTTTTTATTTTATTTAAACTTAAGCGCGCTTATTTTAATAATATTATAGCAATAGTAGAGTAATTGAATCCTGATTGGATATTTTTTAACTATTTTTTTTTAATTTTACAAGTGAAGTAATTGGTTTTTTTCCTCGATGAATCGCGTTTTCAGGTGACACTCAACGATTCTGCCACTTCTTGTTGATCCAGAAAAATTGAGACAACCCAGCAGCGCCAGCCTCTTTGTAAGGGTTGTGGGCAAACATACAATTTAACTTTTTGCATCCCATTTGCATATTCTGATAATGTCCATTTTCGTGTCATTTGCTTCTCTGATGATGTTCTTTCATAAAGAAAAGCAAATGCCTCTGTTTTGGGGTATATTATATTCTTTTCGCAATATCCCTTAAATTTTGTGAGCAGTGTAGTCTTTCGGCAACAAACTAAAGAGTTTTTTATCAAAATTATTTAATTACGTAAAATTATTCATTACTGCTATGATAGATTTTGTAAAAATTTCTATAAATTTAAATAAAACAAAAAAGCATGCTAAATTAATAAAAAATAAACATTTGGATAATATTAGAATTGACAGACTAACAGTTGGCTGCTTTCTTCTAAAATATCTCAATTGGTTCTTAAGAACTGGTGTAAATTCTAAATGAAAAAGCAGTCTTTATATCGAATTGACTCTGAACAGATTTCTATAATAAACTTATAATAATTATCGATATTTTTTTTATTTCTGAAATTAAAAAAAAATTTCAATTGAAATAGATTGTCTTGGAAAGAACATGTGTTGACTTACTTGTGTATAAATTTAATTATTCCAAATTATTCTTCATTGATTGTTAAGACTTCTCCTATTTATAAGCTTTCCAATATTCCAGCAACGATTGGTGTAAAGAATCGTGTCGTCAGTTATTCCCGACCGCAGAAACCGCTTAGGCCATACGATGAGGACTTGGGAAATGACGGCCCTCCGATCATTCAATCCATATTCACTTTCCACGTGCCGTTACTATGGCAACAAACTATCCTCCTGCAGTTGCACAAGCAGAGATAGGGAATATAGACAGATTGGTGGTTTCAAGCCTTTATATTCTGTGTCTTCTTCGTTATTCCACATCAACATAGTTTTTGTTTTATTGGTTCTGAAACTTTTGTAGAAATTTTAAGATATTCAAAGTTAAAAACAACTGCTTTTTCGTTGTTCTCTTTCGAATTAAAACATATTAAATTTATTAATAAAAAAAAAAAAAAACATCAAATGCAACGTTTTAATTCTTTTTTTTTTAACTTTATTGCTATTTCTTTTTAAGTTAATTTTTTTTGTGTTGACTATTAACTTACAGTGGATTTGTGCCATTTCAAGTGAAATCTTTTGCTCACTAAAGGAACGTCAAATTTCTTCAATATTGTGAAGTTTTGATTTCAGAAGAAGTTGTAATCCGGTTGAGAATTCTTACTAAGTTTCTCTCTCTCTCTTTGAGCAATTTTTATTGTTTTTCTATATGATTCCCTAATATAATACATGAACAACACGTTCCTTACTAAGCATGGTTTTTTTTTTTCCAATTAGTTTTTTACTTCCCAACTCCATTCGTATAAAACCCATTCTTAAGTTTTTAGCAAAAAAAATAAAAAAAAATAGCTTATTGACAAATATTTTTTTAAAAAAAAATCTTAGTTTTTATTTTGCGGAATTTGTATTGCGAACTCCAGAACGTTCTCGAATCAGCAGGAAACGCCGTTAATTAGCGCAAAAATTCACTATTATTCTGTTACCCTAGTGAAGGAATTATTGTTGAATTGCTGTTATAGAATCTTTCATTTTATTCAATTCTTTATTATTAACCATCAAAACATATTATTTGAAAGTATTTCCTATTAGATATCTTAAAACGTCGGAAGAAATGTGGCACCCGCAAAAGCTAAAACAAACAATAAAAACTCGCCGAAATTGTTATTATTATTAGATATCTTATGTCTTGATTTTGTTATTTACGTTTCAATTTATTAGTGAGAAATTGTTAAGTAATTGTGACGAAGTGTCAATGTTTCTTAGCTGATTACTGCAAAAACTTCTCATGAAAAGAAATTATTCATTTCCTTTGCAGAATCCAGTTGTAATAGATGGTGATTATTTATTATTGAAATTCTGTTCATTGATGAAAACCCTTGAATAAAAGAAATCATTCTCTTATTAGAATCTTTTGAAAAGTCTCGTTTTACTAGAATCTATTTCTATGGATCATTGTCAGGTTGTTCAATTCTACACTAGATCATTGTAACCATGAATTGTAAATTCCGCTTCAGAAAGTGAGTCAACGTAAACAGAAATGAACTATTATGTTAAAATAGACGATCAAATGTTTTAATTGTTAAAAAATTCCACAAAAAAAGAATTGTTCATCATTTCCTGTTGGAAGCAAGATTTCGTAACCTTAGTTATAGTCCGTCTAAGTCAGCTAGGCAGTCCCTTCAGGCGTTGGGACTGAGAACTTGAAAAAATAGGGGTGAAAGGGTATCAGGGTATTGTTACGGAATTAAAAAAAGGCCTTATACGATCCTTTTTTTAGTATTTTGAGAATTCAGCTCTTCGGAAATATAGCTATTTAAAGCCGATAATAACGAGGTCAAGCTCTGCCAACACTGTTGTAATCTTTCCCCCACTTACCTTATACCCTTTCTACTCTATTTTTTCAAGTTCTCAGTCCTAACGCCTGAAGGGACTGCCTAGCTGACTTAGACGGACTATAATTGTTTGCAATCTATGGATTTCCATCGTTGATCATTACAGTTACAAGGGAAAAAAAGAACTCATTACAAATGCTTTCCGTCAGATCAAGATTTAATCCTAAGATGATTCGGGGTTTCCTTTTTTTAATCCACTTAACTGTTGATTAGTGAACGGAAAGAAGTTATTTTTATTTAGGTAGTTTTGAAGGGTTTTTTTTTTTTTGAGAAGGAAGTTTATTTTATTTCTATTGTGTTTTATGTTTTACCTTTGCTGAAGTTCTTGTTTTGTTTCTCTTCACTTTTTATTAACTATTTGAAAAGTTTTCGTCACTGCAGTGAAATCATGACCTTATCTGTAAATTTTCCATGACAAAGAATTTTTCGCTACGAAGAATTTTTGGGACTTTATTTTTACATAATGGATGCTTTATTGTTTATTTGTGATTCTTAATTATTTGATGAATTATTTTAATGCAAAAATCCTTTTGAAAAAGAAATATTTAATTACTGAACAAACCAATGCAGGATATATTTCAAAGAAAATATTTTGAATTAGAAGGAATACAGACTGTATTTATTGTCCAAAGTATATTTACTATTAACAATATTTACTACATACATACGTTATTTCTTTTCAATTGAAATATTCCTTATTCACTTCTGCACAGGATGTGGAAACATTCTTCTTCTTTTTTTTTCCTCTGTTGTTATTTAATGTCAATGAATGATTCTTTGTTTTATTCTACGTTACCTTCATTATTGCAAAGGATTATAATCAAACGATCATTAAACTTCATTTCACTTTCTTTCGTTGAGTATCTTGTCTTAAATATTCTTCATTCTCACTTATTTTCTGTTTTAAAAAAGTTTATTTGCTTGATTGAAGTTTCCTGTTCCACGGAGGATTCATTTAATTACTTTAATCAGTTTAATTATGACTTTATTTTTACATCACAGGACTTTAAATTCTAAATATTTTTAAATTTTCGTGGTCGTATGAATGGTGTTAGGCATCATTTGATCAAACGCCAAAATAGATTTTTTTAGATTATTGCTCCATCTACTAGCAAAAGGTGTAAACTCTTCATAAAAAATTGTTCCGGCTTCCTATCGCAACATATTTCTGAGGAAAATTAATTTTGAATAAACTCCAATCGATTAATCATAACGAAAACACCCAAAATCACAAAATGAGAAAACCAAAGACTGGAACTTTCTCTTCACAAACAAATCTCATTAGAAGTAACAGCTCTTTTAGGAATGTTTACGTTTTTTGTTTACGTTTGTTTAAAAAAAATTATCTTCTTTTAAATTAATTTTTTTCTTAAAAACACATAAAAAGACAATAACTCGTTTTTGGTTTGTACGGTATTATTATGTTTTTTATTTGTAAGGTATTACCATGTTTTAATTTATTGTTGTATATTTGTAGCAATTCGTTTGCATAATATTCTTTTCAACCATGAAGTTTTCAATCTTTTGTTTTTCGTCTTGTGATTTTTTTTTCCTTAATTACAACCCAAAGAAACGTCAAAAAATCAAACACAATTAAAAAAAGAAGCAACACATGGATCTAAAAAGGTTATTTGTCCCCAACTAACCCAAGTTGCTATTCTGTCTCAAGTTCCAGAAAGTTGTTTTTATCTTATTTATTTCTTTTTCTATCTCTAAAGATTTTAAAGAGATCTCGAGCTGTTGTGGTGAAATTCCATCTCTGCTGTTTGGCTCTGAAGCATTCATTGGAGATCCGACTTCTTCTAAAATAATTCAGAATGATTATAATGATTTTTTTTTTTTTTTTTTTTTTAGATTTAAACATGTTTGAAAAAAAATAATAAAAATAAGTTTTCCTCGAAGTTCTTCAAGTGAATTAATTCCTGCTTTTTTATTCTTGTTTTCTCACTATTTTTCTGGTCCATGAAATCACACCGTCTGTGTCCCTTCCTTATAATTTCTCAACCACTGGATGGAGTTTTCGTGATTTCGTGACTAGAGATGATCTAACTTTTTGATTTGAAATCTTTTCCAGGAGATTCTTAATCAAGTAATTTAAAGACAAAAATTCTAATAAAAAAACCCTTTACAACCTAAACAAAGTCGTGGAAATAAGTATTAACAGCGAAGGATCTCCAGTTGAATTTTTTTTTTAACTTTATTTGTTGAACAAAAACAGAAGATATTTTAAACAAGGAATCCCTGAAACAACTGAAAACTAATCACGGGAATTAATTTCATCCAAATTCATTTTTTTCAAGAAAATAGAAATTTATTAAATGTTTGGAATCAACAGAAAACATCCCTCGGGGATTTTGTCGAAAACTAAAGAAACTAAAAACGAAATTTTATTGAATAACATTTTAAGGAAAATAGGATGAAAAATTGTTTGAGAGACTTCTTAGTAAATTGAAGAGATATTTGCTACAATAAATATAGATTGCTATATATAAATAGGAATGGAATGGGTTTCAGCTGAAATGGAAGCTTCTCTTCGTTCTTTTTCGTTAATTCCTTGGAAACAGAAATTTGAGACACCCAAGTATTCAACGTCCAAGTGCTTATTTTGAGGAGGGAAATTGATCAGAAAAATTGCCAATCAATTTGCGACATCCATTAGGCAACTTCTGCTTCTAATGAGAAACTGACCAATTTAATGAATTCAACAAAAAATAATCCATTTCGTTTTGACTGAAAAGATATAATGAAGAGAAAAGTTATTCTGTTTTAAAAATTACCAACAAACAATCTTACAACTGAGGTTTATGCTTTCAAGGGAAACAATAGTAAGCTGATCTGTTAAGTGGTTTCTGAGGGGAGTAGTGCTTTGACGGATAAGTTGTGTTGCATTATGCATAGAGAGAGTGAAAGTGAAGGAGTGCCCTCCCACCCCTATGGCAACTCCTATGAATGGGCTCTTTCCTGCCTGTAAACAAAAGGCCGCATTCGTAGAAACTGCTGGTAATGCACTGACCCTTTCACCAGGTGAGTTGAGCTCTGTTTTATACTAAAGCGAATCTGTATTAGTGAAACTGTCAGATTTCTGAGAACGTTGGTGAAATGATTTACCTTCTCTCATTAGGAATGCGCCTTATTGGCTTTGTGGCAACATTCCATTGGGCTTCTACTGTCTTTTTTTGCTTTGGTCATTTGGCTATTAATGGCATCCAGAACATGGTGTTAACATGAGCGGAATTAATTTTTCGGAACAAAAATTTTGTTGAAATCTCAAGTTCTTAATTTTATTTTTTGAATTTTCTGTAAATGTGACATTCCTGATGCTTCCTTAACTGTTTGAATTTCTTCATCAATAGAAAATAAAAATTTTAAACAAAATAAATCAGAAAAAAATCATTAAAACATAAAACAAAACAAAATATTTAATTAGAATAATAACATCAGTCAATATCTTTATCTAATGAATACCAGCTTCGTTGTAAAAGCTCAAATCTGTAATAAAAAAAAGAAGAAAATTTACGTTGAATATTAGAAATCAGATGTTGAAATCCGTCTGTCAGAAATAAGTAATTTTTATAACTGATGAAAATCATGTTTCTTGTTTTGTTGTGTCTGTCGTTAGTGTTTGATGATTCTATAAAAAAAAAAAAAAAAAAAAAAAACATTTTAGTGATCATCAATGGTTTGTTACCAATTTCTGATATAAACTAATGACTGTATATTAAGATGAAATTATTCAAAACCTTTCCATTTTACTTCTAAATATTGGATGTAAATATTACTACTTTAGAGTTGAATATTTAATAAAATGTCTTCATTTCATTCTTTTTGAATAACAGGCTGTGCTTCTTCTTCTCACTTGCTACGAAAACATGGAACAATGCAAATTTCGGATTCCGAAGCAATCAAAGAAGAACCTCAAAGAAACCATTGTTTTTATTTTTAGATAATAAAAGAATTGCACAATATGAAACCTTATTTTCTCGTATAATTTCCTAAAAATGTCTGTTTAAATTTATAGAGTAAATGAAAATGGTCAAATATTTATGAAATTGAACAAGGTGGATAGATCTACTTTGAAATGATATTACAAAAGGCTTATTTAAAAAAATAATCGATGAAATAATATAGAAAATAAAAACATGTTTATCTTAAAAAGAGATTTTGAAAAAAAAATATTTTTTATTTTATCTATATTTCATGTTATTTTAAAAGAAACAAACAAATTCCATGAAAATAACAATGCAAACGACAAGATTCAGTATATTGTAATCTTAAAATACTTTCTAAATACAAATAGAAGAAATTTTAAATTTCCTGAAAAAATTATCTAAATCCACATTAAATTCGTTGATCCTAAGTCTATTGAAGCAGAAATGAAAAGGATTAAAAAGCTACTTGAATAAAACATCAAAAGAAACCAATGTTTCCGTTCTAATGGGTTTCTTTCCAGGAATTCTTTCCAATGGAAACGTTCTCTTCCTTTTCAATGTGTACATCAAGATTCAAGAAGATCTCTCCAGAGGTTCAAACGTTAGGACTGATACAAACTCATAGACAGACAAACTGTTATCAGAAGAATTCTATTAATAATTTCAAATCTACGGAAAGAATTATCTCAGAAAAAGAGTTTTTGTTTGGCAATTTCATTAGTTTATTAAAAATTAACTAATTTTAACATGGAATGTATTGTTTTAATTCAATTAAAAACCTTCTAAAAAAAAACCAGTGATCATTTATTCCTTTTCATTTAGTTTAAAGAATTATCATTCAATGAGTAAATTCAGAGTTTGGCCCATTTACTAATTTGGCTAAGTTTTAAACTTAGAAAACTATTGAAAATTATTAAAAAAATAAGTCTTTGTTGTTTTAAAATTCATTAAAAATTTCATCAAATAAAAAAAAATAAAAAATAAAAAAATGAACAAAATTCAAGTCAAGTAGGATTTCTTAGAAGTTTTGTAATCATTGAATCAAAATATGTTCAATGTTATCTTCATTTATTAAAGGGGATCTGTCTAATGGAGGAACTGTTGTCCATTGTATTTTATACATTACAAATAATTATATTTGATTGCAAATCTTCTTTGCCCTGAAAATAAAAAAGCAATTGAAATAAACGGAATTTCTGAAACCTCTGTACAATCCCAGGATATTATTTCAAATGAAATTTTAGCAATGTTTCTTTTAAGGATAATATCAAATTTAATTTAATTGTTCAAGTCTATATTGTTTGTATTCGCCCTGATATTTACCCGTAATTTATCATGGAAGCAAATAAGGCAGAGTAAATAAGGATTTTAATTTTTGTTGGTATTATATTTTTAATTGATAAAAAAATATATATTACAGAATTTAGTCTCTTATGAAGTATATTTATATGAGTGTTCCGAGTGAAGAGATTGTTTATTGATTAACTAAATATTTAAAATTTGTTACCGGATCAAAGCAAGAATTACAATTTCCTTTTTGTGAACATGAATGGGAATGAAAATACATCTTTGGTTGAATGTTTGTAGGTTGTTTCTTCGTCCTTATAAAAATAACTTTTGTTTTATCTTTATTTATAGTGAGTTTATTATCGTGCATCCAATTCTGAATATTTATGAAATCTTTTTGTATAGCCTGTCTTGTATTGATAGGATTTTTATTTACTGCTTAGATTATACTATCATCAGCATACTTGTAGATACAGCAATCTTTGATTTCACTAAACAGGTCATTCATAAATATTATAAAAAAGATTGTAGCTAAGTTAGAGCCTTGAGATACCCCACTATTTATTTATTTTTTTGCTTTACTGATGTTATTTTATATATTTACATAAATTTTTCTATTTTTAAAATAGTTTTTTATTATTTGAAGGGTAGATCCTCTAATTCCCATTAGTTCTATTTTTTTTTAATAATAATTCATGATTTATTAAGTCAAAGGCTTTACTACTACTACTACTACTACTAATAATAATAATAATAATAACAATAATAATAACACTAACTATAATGGTAACAATAATAATAATGTTAATCATCCAGGAAATAGCAAATGCAGAAACATATAAATATCTTGGTCTTCAACAACTCCTTGGAACCACAAGCACTGACATTAAAGATCATGTTAAACGAAAAGTGCTTTTTAGAATAAATAAAGTTTGCAAATCCTATATTTCAGGACGAAGTAAGATTGTAGCCATTAATAGTTGGGCTCTAACTGTAGCAGGTTACACATTTGGCATAGTCAAATGTCCAACACGGAATTAGATGCATTTGAGCGAAAGATCCGTACAACGCTTCCTAGACATAGAATTCATCAGCCTCGAAGTTCAATAGAAATACTTTTATCTCTCTATAAATATTGATGGAAGAGGCTTATTAAGCGTTACAATGATGCGTCACCAACAGGAGAAACATTTGCGGGAATATTTTATGTATAGTAACAGTCCTGTCCATCAAGTAATATGTCAACAAGATCAGAATTACACTCCACTGCTACTGTCTCAAGAAACCAGTATGGCAGACGTTAAAACACTAGCAGATCAAGTAAACAACTGGAAGAGCAAAACTCTTCACGGAAGATTTGCTGCAGCACTCACTTCAGAGGACATGGATTACTGAGTTGCTGCGAACACGTGGATTTTTCGGGGAAACTTAAGGTTTCATCTTATCAATTCAAGATCAGGTTATTCGCACACAAGCCTATGAAAAATATATCTTGAAAACTAACATCTCAGATGGATGCACCTTGCACCTTAACACCTTACTATAAATGCAAACCGGAACAAGTGCTGAGCAACGAAACCGCAAAGCTTCTCTGGGTCACGGCTATGGTCACCAATAGGACAGTAGAAGCCAACAGCCCAGATATAGTTTTATTCAATAAAAAGGCTAAAACTGCTATCATTAGTGATATTTCTATGCTGTTGGATGACCACATTACATCTACCATTCCGGATAAAAAGAGGAAATACCAAGCACTTGCAATCGAATTACAAGATATGTATCAATTGCAAAGTGTCTCTGTTGTCCCAGTTGTTATATCCATCAATGGACTTGTCACTAAGGAATGGAAATCACTGAAGGAGAGCCTCGGCTTACAGGAGTGGCACTTGCGAATAATGCAGAAGGCAGCCATTCTTGGGACAGTCAACATCATCAGAAAAACTCTGAATCTTCAATAAACTAATTAACCTCACATAATTACATTGATTTTTTAGAATCCGCAGATTGTTTATCTTTGTCCACATAATAATCCAAATTAATGATAATAATAAGAAGAAGAAAAATTGATGGTGCAATGCAGCCGGTATTTAAGGCGAATTAAGGGGCCAAAATAGCAAACCTTATTCTAAGCTGCCTGATGGTATGTTCAAAACAGTGCTAGCTAGTCGCATGTCTCCAAAATCACTGATTTTTGTGCCGTATATAAAATTTTATCCGGGTAAAACTGTAGATTGATCAAGTGATTAGGTAAATTTTTATGTATCAGTCCAGTAGCTGTTTTAACACTTGGAATTATTTCTATGGACTTAAGCTTGTGGATCTTTTTGTATTCTTCTGCCAAATTGAAGTATTTTGATATCTTATCTGATTCCGCCTTGTTGATATTGTTATCTTTTGGATGGGTGATATCGATTAGGAAAGCTTTCCTTTCTTGAAGTCTTATGAAGAACTATATCGGGCCTGTTTCCATTGATGATTTTATTTATATGCAACGGCAAATCATAGTTAAGTCTATTTCCGTCGTCTTCGAGTACCGCTTGTGGTTTATATATGTAGTACGGTACTATTTCTCTTTGACCTATGAGATCAAATTTTTTAGCAAGTGCCATATGTATTATATTTACAGTGAGATTATGTCTGTTGAGGTATTCCGTATTTGCCAGGTTGGAGCATCTTGCTATTTTGTGATTTATTGTCTCAGAATACTTACGGCACCTCCTGCATTTATCAGATATATCCAATTTCTTAATAAATTTCTTACGGCACCTCCTGCATTTATCAGATATATCCAATTTTTAATAAATTTCTGGCATATTGCTTGTCGCTATCACTTGGTCCTGGATAGCATGGATAAACCCTTCTGTTTCAGCAAACAAACACCCATCCTTTAACCAATGGAAACGTCAATGGAAACGAAAGGGGCACCGAAAATTCTTTGTTAGCCCTTTCAAGTGAATGGGGGCATCTACCATAAAGGGCTTTAGGCTTCCAAGAGTGAATCCTTTCTTGCATTGTATTAACAGTCGGGATAAAATATTCATCTGAGAAGCAGATCGGTGTATTTGAGTGGCCACAAGCAACAATTGCTTGATGAAGATTTGATGAAATAAACTTGATAATAATAAATAGTAACAAATCTGGCAGTAGTTGATATACCAATAAAAGGATAAGGATAATAATACTAATCTAATAATAATAATAATAGAGGGAGGGAAGCAGCAGAGGGGAAGAAAATTATTTTTGTCATTTGGAATTAGTTGCATGCATGGGGATGTAGTTTTGGGATAATAATTTGGGATAAAATATTAGTAGATATTAGGAATGGGAAGGGATTCGTTACAGGAATCATATTTAATTATAAAATACGTTTCATAATGCAATCTAAGGAATTCGTTCTTTTCTTTCTTTAAAAAAAATTATATGCCTTTTTTGATTTTATTAATATTATTAATTATTGTGGTGATTGTTAAGAATATAAATTTTAATTTTTATTAAAATAAACTTCTATCAATCATACTTGTACGATAATAGTCTTAAAACTTATATCCGCATAGAAATAAAATGTTCTGATATTTCTGACTTAGAAGATATTTAGTTTTATTATCCATATTAATTATTATTAAATTAACAATATCGATTTAATAACATTGCTTTTTTTTTCTTTACCTAAAGTTACATCAATTTATGTCAATATGAAATAAATAAAACCACAAATTCTTCCTCCTTTTTGAATAATTCACTATATTTCAAAATATATTCTGTTTTCTTCTTCAGGTACATTATAGAGAGAAAACTATAAGTTTCTTCTCCTTAAATCTTAAAAACATGAAATAAACATCGAATGTGATAACAATATAAACATCGAATATGATAACAATTTTTTTGTTATCACGGAATGATATTGAATATGATAACAACATCGTATAAATTAAACAATATATTTTTTAAAGAACAATCTGAAATTTTCAAAGTATTAAATAATTACATTTGTAAATAGATAGATTATTATAAGAAAATAAACATACAATATGAAAGTGTGTTAGTATTATTAAGGAAATAATAAAACATTATAATATGCCAATATATACTCAAGGACAAAAAAATTAGCGCACCAAGAAATAATTGCGGGATCGTAACGAAACTTGCAGTGAAGATACATGTCGGGGAGATATGCAAATGATTAGAAATGCAGCGTGATTTCGCATTACGTATAGCCGGTAGAGGGCGTTGAACATCGTACTCTGTGGAGTATAAAACAGGTAACCAAAGCTTGTTTGAGTGTGCTGAATCATTTACAAAGGAAGAGCTGAGGTACACATGCCATTACGCCGTGTTCGAAGACAGTATACGCAGTTGTCGCAGTTTGAGAGAGGGAGAATCGTCGGGATGATGGAAGCTGGGTGATCAGCTAGGCGAGTAGCTCGTCAATTAGGCCGCTCTGATTGTGTTGTGAGGAGGTTTTGGGACCAGTGGACCCGAGAGATGTCATGTACACGAAGACCAGGCTCAGGACGCCCTCGACAGACCAGTCGTCGAGAAGACCGCCACATAGTCAGAAATGCACGTGTACAGCCAACTGCTTCATCGGCCGCCATCCAGGCACAGGTAGCACCTTCACTAGGGGCCGCTGTGTCTTTTCGAACCATACGAAGGCGCCTGGCTGAAGGACAGTTGGTATCGCGGCGCCCATTACGTGTGCTGCCCTTGACGCCCACCCATCGACGCCTCCGTTTTGAGTTTTGCCGCGCACGAGGAAACTGGACTGCAGCGGAATGGAACCAGGTCGTCTTTAGCAACGAATCGAGATTCAATCTCGGCAGTGATGACAATCGTGGTCGTGTGTGGAGAGCCCGTGGTGAACGCTTCAATCCTGTCTTTGCTGTACAGCGGCACACTGCTCCCACAGCTGGTGTGATGGTATGGGGTGCCATTGCCTACAATACACGATCACCCCTAGTATTGTTCCGTGGCACCATAACAGCCCAGCGGTATGTTCATGAAATCCTGCAACCACATGTGTTGCCACTCATGCAACGGCTCCCAGCAGCCATTTTTCAACAAGACAATGCTCGGCCTCATACGGCAAGGTTGTCACAAGACTGTCTCCGCACTGTTACTACCCTTCCTTGGCCTGCCCGATCCCCAGATTTGTCTCCAATCGAGCATATCTGGGATCATTTGGGACGACGAGTTGGGCATCCCACGAGTTTGAACGAACTAGAGGCAAGGTTACAGCAAATATGGAACGAAATGTCTCAAGACATCATACAGAACTTGTATGACTCAATGCCCGATCGTATCGCATCGTGCATTCGCGTTAGAGGGGGTCCAACGGAGTATTAACTCCTCCATTCTTTTGCCTTTTTCTCTGAAATAAATTATCCTTTTTCTTTGATTTTCTAATCATTTACTTATATCAAAGTAGTCATTACGTATGTAAATTTTCGTTTCATTTTGACGACTCCTTCTTGGTGCGCTAATTTTTTTGTCCATGAGTGTATATTTAATTTCTGTATTTCTAATTTCTAAATATTTCTTAAATAAATTTAAAAAAATATCGTTAACTTTTAAAGATTTATCTCTATTAAAACAAACTTTTGAATATATAAAGCATGATTCAATAAAATATCTATCCTGTTCATTTTTGAATTTGTAAAAATTTTATCAAAAATTATAAAAGCTGATAAATAAGACAAAATTGTAATCCTGGATAAAGAAGCTTACGATATAAAGGCTGAATTATCTTCCGAAGAATTTATGAAGATAAATAATGATCTTACATAGAAATTATATAGGAAAATAAAAAATGAAGCCCAAAAATTAAAGAAATTGAAATCTATTAATTTTTACCAATACAAAGAACTTATTAATGAAATGATGATTACATCTATTTTGCAACCCAGAATAAAGATACATAAAGTAGGTATGCTGCTTCAACCTATAATAAATTCTTATGGGTCGCCACTATATTCTATTGGAATCTTCTTAAATAAAATTCTTAAAAAGATTCCTAGACATGATGACGAAACAATTTTATCTAAAACATACAGTTTAATTAACAAAATTAAAAATTATAAAAAGAATAATATCAATAATCTACACATTAAACTATATTCCTTGGATGTCATATCTATGTATACAAAAGTACCTGTTCAGGAATATTTATTGTTAATCAAACCAAAATTAGAAAATAATAATGACATCTGAAATCATCATAACATGGATTTGATTAGTTTTATGAAACTCCTTGATTTGGTATGTAATAATAGCTTCTTTAAGTTTAATGATAACTTTTATATAGAAACTATGGGTTTTCCTGTGGGAAGTACTATTTCAGGGTCTATTTGTAATATTTATATGAATGATTTCGAAATTAAATTATTAAATACCTGGAAAGGTACTAAAATTTAGTTATTTCCGTTATGTGGATGATATCTTAATTATTTGGAAAGGCAATTTATGACATTTTTCAATCATATAAATTCTTTAGACAATCACATAAAATTTACATACGAGAAAGAAGAAGACCATAGGTTAAATTATTTAGACGAAACCTTAATTAGTAGTAACAATAACATAACATATGAGTTTTATGAAAAGCCAATTAAAAGTAAGCATGCAGTAAACTTCTTCCTAATATAAATTTGCATAAAATAAATATATTAATCAATATATTGATTTTATCTCTAATTCCTAGATTATGCAACTTCTTTTCTAAGATATTGTGATTTATGCAATCAAAAGCTTTACTGAAGTCAATGAATTTTATTCAATTATATAGGCTTTTATTAAGATTATGATTTATAGTTTCATTAAAGGTATTAGAAGGTTGATAGTGCTCGAATTTCTTTGATAGGCATATTGTTCTTTTTTTAATATGTTGTTATTTATTTACTTATTTCCAGGTTTCACAATGTCTTTGACATCTTCCTGTACCCATTTTATGCCTGTATCACCCTCCTCCATTCCACTCTCTCTTCCCAGGCCCCATCCTCTAGTCTTCTTTCTTTCATTACCGTACTTTATTTATTCCCTGCATCCATGTCAATTTTGGTCTTCTTCTCTTTCTTTTTCCTGTTGTTATTTATTACATTGTTAAAAATTGCTTTTGATAGATAGGATTCTATTATTTTTGAAACGTTGGATAGAATTGAAATAGGTCTATAATTTTCTGCATTATCTGCTTTACTCTTCTTGTAAATGGGAATGATTTTTGCTATTTTCCATGCTGATGGATAAATACTCGAATCAGTATATAGAATTTATTTTCGGGGGGGGGGGGGGGGAGATAAAAATAAGGTTAATAAAAAAAATTTAAAAAAAAAAAACCAAGAAAACCTATTTTTTAAAAAAAAAAAAAAAAACGTGGGAAAAAAATTTTTTTATTTTTTGGGGGGGGCCCTCGGCCCCCCCCTTTATATACGCCCCTGACTCGAATTGAATATAATTTTAAACAGCTCACTTATTAGTTCTACAGAAATCTCCTGATGTTCCTTTATAACTTTTGTCTTAATGTTATCTATTCCCATTGAATTTTTGGTTTTCATATTTCGTTTCTATCAGGTGGAAAGAATACCATGGATTGAAGTTGACTGCTTGTATTTTCTCTGAGCCCTTTGAAATCGCATTTACAATTTTCATTGATATTTTTCAATCTGAATGTTTTACTTAGTTTAACATTTGCTGTTTTGATACCATGCTTTTATATTAATCTATTGATTTGTGTGTTGTCTTTTGAATTGATGATGTTCCAAATTTTCGGAGTACTATTGTTATTAATATTTAATGTTTTATGATAATCTTTGTTTTTGGTTTTGTTTATTATATTTTTTTACCCAATTTCTTTTCTTTTTTGTACTGTCCTTCGTATTTTGTGTTGGTGCTGTTATTTTTATATTTTTTAAATAATTCATCTTTTGTATGTTTATATATATAATGTTTGTCATCCGCTGTTGTTTATATGAGTTATGTTTATCATTGTTTCTACTATTTCCTGTATCATTTACGGTTTTTTTATTTTTTTTTATTGTTTTATATGTATATAATCTGGCTTTATTAGTAATGTTAATTAGTTTGCTTATGATTTTGTTTGGATCAGTTTCTTGGTATTTTTTATGTTTGTTATAATTTTTATAGTTTTCTTTTTAAAGTAGCTTTCGTCTATTTTTGTGTTTCTTTTATTATTATTTTTATGTTTTGAGTTAACGGTCTGCTCATTGAGGGTGTGATATACTATTCTGAGTGGAGTGTGGTCAGATATATCGACTCGCATTATATTTCCAGTTAATGTTGAGTTGTGAATTTTTGCAAATCAATGGTCTACACAAGAGCGGAAGTATTTTTTTCGGTTTTTACATTTCTAGTTAGTTCGTACTTCTGTGTTTTTCGGACTTCATTTGAGAAGTACGAGTTTCATTATCAAATTGCCATTCGTTTAAATTTTCATAGTTGAAAAGAGCTCCCCTGATAGTGTGATTTTTCTTAGTTTTGACATAAATAATTTTTTTTCTACAGGATAAGTAGCTTGCAGTTTGTTGAGGTCTTCGATTTTTAAATTTTGATTATTTTTGAGTTTTCATCTTTCCTTAAGAAAATATTTCGATTTTTGGTCCACGCAAAACTGTCATTTTTTTCTTTTGAAAACATTTTCGTTTTCCAGAAGAGTTCTTTCATTTTTATTGATAAATTATCATTTAAATAGATTTTGCTCTGATCTTCATTGTTGAATACATCGTTATTGTTCAGGACTTTCTTTTTTTTTTTTGATGCTATCAACCCATAGAGGTAAAGGTGGCATTATGAGCCCCCATTTTGTTTTTGTATAGTAAGTCTATAATAATTGTACATTTACCCATTCTTTTTATGGAATAATGTCTAATAAGTTACTTACTTGGTTTAATTGTATTTTTTACAGTTATATTAGGTGTTGTCCATTTAAAAATAAAATTATAGGGCAATACACTTTTTATAAAATTTGATTTGTGTTGGTAATATGAGCCCCATAGTAATAATATTCAAAAATACTTGTAAATAATTACAAACTGTATTGCAAATGACAAAATAAGTTTTATTTGAATAAAAAAAAAATGGTAGATTATTTGAATTGCAACTATTTACAAAAGTCACAGACATCCTGGTCTTTTTCACATCCTGCGCACTCATTAAGGGCCCACATTTCGCAGACTAAGGCATTGCACCCAAAGCTCGCCTCGTTTGTCTTCAGAGAACAGCGATTCGCAAAACAGGCATACAGCGTCATCTTCTTCAGGGTTTTCCACGCCAATTTCCATTTCCATCACTGATTCCCCTGAATCAATAGACTTAATATCGTCAGGATCTGAGTCAGTTCTAAGTCATCTAGTTTAAGTTTCCTTTTGCATGATCCTTTTGTAGGACTCTTCGATTGTTTTTATCTCTTTTCTGCTTCTTTTGATCATTTTTCTGCTTCTTCCTTTTCTTTCTTTTTCATTCCAGTTTGTTTTTGTTCTTCTTGTTATGAGCACACAAGGGGGCTCATGTTACAACCCTCGCCATATTTAGAAACAAAACTTCAAATCATACTATTCACTAAAATAAAATAAAACTAAAATTACGGTTTTGTAATCCTTATCCTTGTAGATAGACACTCGCTAATTTTAAAACAACTCTGTGAATGAGAAATCAGTTAAATATGAAAGGAAATACATATCTTAAAAATTTTTCTTCACTACGAAAAACGAAACCAACCTAGTCAGATCAAGCTAGCGGCGAATCCACGAACTATAGGTTTCGGCTGCTGCCGCTTATCTGCGGGCCATACTTTAAATGATACGTAGGGGGCTCATATTATGTACAATGCCCATATTACCACCTTTACCTCTAATGTTTTGGGTTTTTAGATTAGTAAATTTAATGATTTTAGGCCTAACTTTGGTCTTATTATAGGATTGATACCCGTGAACAGCAACGATGTTTTCCAATTGGTCTTAAGTTGTAAGGCATTGGTTAGCCTGTTGATAGTGTCTGTTATGTTTTCATTTGGGAGCTCTATGAGTCCAATCACCTCTAAATTGTTTCTCATTGACATATTTTCTAGATATTCAATTTGTGTTTCCAATTGGGTGATTTTTTCCGAATTGTTTTGATTTGCTTTTCCTAAGTTAATGTTTTCTCATTTATCTGTTTGAGTTCCTTTTAATTCGTTTGTAATTTATCAATAATGCCCTGATACTGTTGATTTATGAATGTCAAACCGTCTTTTAATTCGGATAATTCTGTTTTGAATTCCCTCATTTCTTTTTTGAAGCCTCTAATTTCCTCTTTTATAGCTCTCAGTTCTAAGAGGATGGTCAGGGTCACTGATGTGTCTTGGGGGGATTCTCCTTATTGCCTACTGGGGTTGTTAATTCTGATTGAATTTCTTCACTCGAGATTGAAACGTTTTCTAATTTTGTTATTGTTGCTGTTGCAATTCTGGTACAATTTTTGCCTATGTTTCTTTTTGATGTTCTAGCTTTTGCTGTTTCGTCACTGCTCTCCGCACATCTTAAATGCTGTTCACACAATGCATAAAAAAGTTCTTCATATTTAAGAGTTTCTTACATTTAAGACAATGAATTTTAGAATTTTTTATTACTCACTTACTTCTGCTTTTTCTTTGTTGGTAAAAGCACTTGAAAGCGATGGAAAAAAAGGATTTATTGGAGAGCGATGAAGCTGCACGTGCAGTAGCTACACGCATGCGCTCTAATTTTCTTATCATAATCTTGCCTTGTCTTGTCTTGAACATCTTAGGTATAGACAATGATTGTCTGTTCCTAGCTCTGAAGATGATTTTGGTCTTTCCATCGTAGTTTCGGTCGTCCTCTGTCTCTTTTTCCTTTGGGCTGATATTTCAAAACCAAATTTGGAATCTTATCGTAAGATAGCCTTTTTACATGGTTAAGCCAATTTTTTTGGTAATTTTGAATTTCTTGAATTAAACTTGGAGTTTTAAGTTGGGCTCGAATATCATAACTTTTCTTTTTGTCGAGACATGTAAATCCTAATAAAGGTCTCAGAAATTTCATTTGTGCAGCTTCCAATCTTTGTTTGTTTCTTTGTTTTAGTATCCAGGTTTCACTCCCATATTTAATTGCTGCTTTGGCTGTAATATTATGTAATCTTAGTAGTGTTTCTTTCGTCATTTGTTTTTCCAAATCTTCTTCTAATTATTCCATTTATTCTGTTGTATGTCTGTATGTTTGATATCAGGTTTGCCTCATCGTTATAACATGAAATTATATTTCCTAAATATTTAAACTCTGATACTTGTTCTATTATTTTTCCATTAATTACAATTTTCACTCTTTGTATTTGTTTTCCACATATTGCCATGGATTTTGTTTTTAATTCCGAAATTTTCATTTTATAATTTTTTGAGATAGTATTTAAATGATTTGCTCCAATTTGAAGTTCATCTTCTGAATTTGCTATCAAAACTTGATCGTCAGCATATAGTAATGTCTTCAATTTTTTATCTTTTGTGATCTGGATACCATTTTTTTATATTGATTTCCATTCTTTTAGAATTCTATTTACATATATGTTGAAAAGTATTGGGGAAAGTCCACATCCTTGTCTGACTCCTTTATTTACAGTTAAAGGCTCTGATATTTTCCCGTTCATGAATTTTATATTAATTTTTGTTTCTCTATATGTACTTCTAATTACATCAATTAATTTCTTCGGAATTTTATCTTCTTCCATAATTTTCCACAGTAAATTTCTGTTTAGGTTGTCATAAGCTTTCTCGTAATCAATGAAAAGTAGGTATGTTGGCAAATTAAACTCTCTTCTTTTTTCAAGTAATTGCTGCAATGTGAATGTAGCATCTGTACATCCTCTTCCTTTCCTAAATCCACACTGTTCTTCTTCTAAATAAGTATCTGTAAACTGGGTTAATTTATTTTTTATAATGTTCGTAAATAATTTGTATGCTGTCTGTAGTAATGTTATTCCTCTATAATTTTGACAATTATCCTTTGGTCCTTTTTT
>JAFIDM010000005.1:5880376-5903989 GCA_023159025.1 Thereuonema tuberculata
TTTTGATTGTTTATTCTTGTGTTGGGCCTAACAGTCATTTCTAAATATTAAAAATTTTGTTCATAATTTTTATCCTGATCATTATAATTCTATCTGATATCCATTGGTAGTCTACAATTTTATTTTTCCAAACTTTTTTGATCCAAATTGCAACTCCCGATGAGGCCCATCTATCTTCATCAACACCAGAATAAATCATAATATAGTCTCTAAACATTAATGATCCTTTGTCTTTCTTTTTTGTCTCCGTTATTACAGCTATGTCTATATTTCGAATCTTTAATTCTATGTTTAATTCCTCCATTTTATTTGCGATACCACGTACATTCCAAGTTGCAAATTTCAGTTTCCCAAAGAGATGTCCAGTTCCAGTAGCCGGTTCGTTTCCATTAATATCTGTCCTGTTATTCATCTTCTGAGTTTTTCGAGTAATATTAAATTCCCCTGGATAGATCACCACTCTATCGCAGGGTAAGTTCAGTGATAGGGCTGCTAACTAATGGCCTCTGAACTTGCCAATAAATAGCATTTCCTCTATTCAGATATTCTGGTTATACCGCCAATGCTCGGTCGTCAGAGCCTCTTTCGTTAAGATCCAGACTGCACCACAAGGAGGCGAGGTTGACATTTGATTAGGAGTGGCTGTATTTTACGCTTCACTAATCCATTAGCAGTCCTTACCATAATCTATCTAACTAAATAAAAAGACAAGACCTGACTCACTCACTCACTGATTGATCAATCCCAGCCCAAACCATTGGACCTATAAAGCTGAAATTTTGCATATACAGTAGGTTTAAGTTGTAGATAAGAAATAAGACCGGGTTTTGTGAAATTCCCACGGGCTCTGGAATAACGAGGGTTCATTGTCTCTTTAAAGTTTTCTTATTTCCGTAACTGTAATTAGTAGAGACTTCAAATTTGGCATGTAAGTAGGTGATTAGAATCACTAAAATCCTTTTCAGGATGTTTCGAAATTTCCCCGGGATAGGATAAAAAGCGTTGCTTTAAGTTATAAAGCTGAAAGTTTGCTTCAGTTACTATTGTTAGGTTTTCGGATTTGTTATCTTGACAATGAGAACTACACAAATATTGTTATGCAACAATTGTTCTGCACAATAGCGGTACATATGCATCCAGTGGCGACAATGGGAACTACACAAATATTGTTGTGCAACAATTGTAACTAAAATATTGTTGTGCATAATAGCGACGGGGTTTTCGGGGAGATATAGATTTGTAATGATCAGATGATTTTTTACGAACTAGAAAAGGTTTGAAGTGATAGGGTTATGAAGTTACAAAATTCAAACAACCTGAAACAATGGGTGTACACTGGGAGGACGGTAAGTGAATGGGCAAACAAGGTTCAAAGATACTTCTACGAGGTTTTCGGATGGATATAGATTTGTAATGAGATCAGACCTTTTGAGTTGTTTTTTGTTTTTTTCTTGTACCAACCGGGAAAGTTCCAAGTGATCTTGCAATTGCAATTTCTTTATCATCTACATTAGGACATTTATTTTTGCAACCCGAGCGAAGAACGGGTCGTTTAGCTAGTTTATGTTAAGCTAGTTTATGTTATAAATGTTATTTATTTAATACTTTCAAAATTTCAGATTGATCTTCAAAAAATACATTGTTTAATTTATACGATATTGTTATATTCAATGTCATTCCGTGATAACAAAAAAATTGTTATCGTATTCGATGCTTATATTGTTACAGTAAAACCTCGTTAAGTCGTCACCCGGATAAGTCGTCACTCCGTTTAAGTCGTCGTTTTCCTTTGGTCCCGACAAGGTCTCATACACAATAATGTAAAATAACCCTCTTTTACCCGTCCCCAAATTTAATTCTACTCCGGATAACTCGTCACCCTCAAAATGGCCAAATGCATCTTTCTTCTCAATTTTGCATGCCATCGTGTTGTCTTTTCAGCCCCACCCTTCACTTTAAGAAAGCCAAGCCTTTATGGGGAATTTTCGACCATGCCTGTCACTGCTTTCCTATCCCTTCGGAGGATTTGGGTTCTTGGAATCTCGCTGCTAATCATTCAAAGCACACTTCTCACTGCGACTCTGTCGAGTGTAGACCGCTCCTGAGTGTGACTTCATTTCATAGCGAGTAAGCCTCGCTATAAGGGCTATTGTTTCTCTTGCGATTTCGTAGTTCGATTACGTTATTAGCATGCCAGGGAAACAAAAACTTACCTCGTTATCTTTTTTTTTTTTTTTAAAAAAAAAAAAGACTTAATTGCACTTTTTAAAAATAAAATGTTTCGAAAACAGCTTTTGCCAAACAATACCATATTCCCAGGACTACACATATAAACGATATTCTTTCATCGAAACAAGTAATTGAAGAAGCTGACTGCAAAGACAAAAGAAAGAGAGTGAGGAAATTGAAGTTTGACGAGATAGAGGAGGTTTTCGTTCGATGGCTAAAACATGCCAGATCGCAAAATGTGCCGATTTCTGCCGTGATTCTCAAAGAAAAAGCCATGGAAATTGCTAAGGAGTTGAACATTGAAGATTTCGGCGGCAGCAATGGTTGACTGGAACGTTTCAAAGACAGACATTGCCTTTCTTTTAAAACGATTTAAATGTGATAACTCTAAAAAGGGTTTTTTTTTTATTATTATTTTTCACTCATTCATTTGCATGTATTGATTTCTGAAAATCTTGTTTTTCTCACAGAATCGTATAGCAATTCATGAAAATACTGTACTTCAGTGTTTTTATTGTTTCATTTTTTCAAAAATTCCCACTCCAGCTAAATCGTCACTCCGCTTAAGTCGTCAAAAATGTTTGGTCCCTTGAGTGGCGACTTAACGAGGTTTTACTGTATTATATTCAATATTATTCCGAGATATCATACAATCGTTATCACATTCGATGTTTATTTCATGTTTTTATGATTTAAGAAGAAGAAACTTTTTGATTTCTCTCCATAATGTACTTGAAGAAGAAAACAGGATATGTTTTGAAATATAGTAAATTATTCAAAAAGGAGGAAGAATTTGTGGTTTTACTTGTTTAATATTTACCTTAACTGTTTTCCTGCTACCTTTTGCCGTAGAAATAATAACGTCGATTTCAATAAGGTTAATGAATGAAAACAGGGGAATTCTCTCTTTGAGTTTCTATTTGAATCAATTTGTTTCTTTGATAATTGTCTCTTTTAACTTCTTCCCATTTAATTATTCATTTTAATTTTTACCAAGAGAGAGTTAATGATGTAAACAGATACAAAGAGAAACTCCTTTTATATCCACCAAAATATCCATGGATCTTCCTTCGACTAATGTTAGCATTACTGCACCTAAAGACAAATACTTCAGTGACAAATGTTTCAAAGAAACAAAATACAATCTATCGAGATATGCTTCTTAGAAATATAAAAACTACAGAAAGCAATAACTGTATTATTAAAAAGTAGAAGCAACTATAGTTTTTTTCATGAAATAAAACATTTTATTAAAAATTGATATAATAAATATTCTAAACAAAAATACTTATATATTTAGAATATTTACTACATCAATTATAAAAATACAGTTATGTCTATCTATGTCATCCTATTTCTTCTAGACTAGCAATAAATGTAGTTTCAATGTCTGCAATTTCGGAATAGTTGATAATGCAAAAACAATAAGAACATATTTGTAAAGTAAAGCTTATTAAACAAACATGTCCTTATCTTTTTTTTTGCTTTATCAAATATTCCGAAACCTGCAATGAAATATCTTTAAATTAACAGAGCATTTAATTTCATATATTAAAACCAATTATTTTTATAATAAAGCAAACATTCTATTAATTTCCTTAAGTCACTCCTCGTCTTTGAAGAAGACTCTCCGGGATAGATTTGAAAGGAATTGAATGACTTACTTAATGATAAGAACGGAGCCAATGGTCGGTCTCGAGCTTTAATTACAATTAATAATCCATAGGTTTAATTTATAAACGGGGTGATTTGACTTTTCAGTTGTGGTTCACACCCTCGCCTAGGCACTGGAGTTGATCACTGGCGCTACAGGTAATTAAGGTTCGTTGGAAAACCAGTTGTCAGGACATTTGTTACCACTATTAATGATCATGTAGTTTAATAACCGAAATTTTATTCAAGTAAGGACGGAAGATCATCAGCTAAAAGCTCAATAAAAGATATTCGACAAAATACGCTATTCTAGACCAGTCTTAAAAAAAACTCACACTAATTAATAAAAAAATGTTTTACTTCTCCAAAAATTAAAAATAACTTGCTTTAGCTTTAATTATTATTAACAAGTTAAGGAGTAAAGATCAAAAACTCTGATGCAATGTAGTTGTAGTTGTTTAGTGTCAGCTTTTTCAACTGTTATTAATCAGAAAGTATGTAGGTAAAGAAAAATCGAAAAACAAAAGCAGCAATTACTGGAAACAACATTCAAACAATCAATTAAAAAAAATTACAAAAGTATTTAACAATCTTAATCACTAATCCTTTCTTAAAAATGAGCTATAATTTTAGACACAGTTTTCCCTGCTTGATGATTTTGTCCCTTGATACCAATTTCATTAAAGTCAGTGGACATCTTAGAATAATTACTTTTTTCTAATAAAGGTTTTGAAGAAGATTTAGTTATGAGGCCTCAATTCCTAGATAAAGTGCAGCTTATTTCGATTTAATATTATATTCTAACTTTTTTTTTAGTTCCTTTTGTATTCATTGACACTATAATGTTTTAGCTTAACTATAACACTTATTTGAGGCATAAGTTAATAGTACAGTGGGAGGACAAATATGTTTTGTAATAGCACATGAAGAATACAATGTACATTGCTACATATATTTTTTCGAATGACAAAATTTTATGAAAACATTATGAAATTAGACTGATATGAATATAAGAAGGAAAAGAAGATTTTAAAGATGAAGAATGACTCGAAAATTCAAAGAATGTTAAAAGAAGATGATGATTCAGATATGATAAATTTTGCAAGGATTCTGAATATGTTGTCAATATTAGTAAGAGAAATCTATAGAAAAGTGAAATTATTTCATTAAATAAAGGATTGGATTTTAATATAAAGAGAGATAATCTCTACGACCATCTCTATATCTAATTACACAGAAGAAAAAAAGCTATGGAATAACAAAATTCAGAATCTGAGGAATATGCTAATCATGAATAAATACCCATCAGAATTCATCGATTCAACTTTTAAAGAATTCTTCAAGGAAAGAAGATTTAACAAGAGAGATAAGGACTTAAAGAATAAAGATGAGTTTAGAAAATGTATCACATTACCAATTGGTTTAAAGGTTCATAAATATGTAAAAGAAGCTTGCAAAGAGAATGGGATAAATTTAATTTATTTTAAGGATAATGTACTATTCAAAAATAATAAGAAAAAAGATGACAAATCATTACAAAACATGGGTGTAGTGTATGCTTTAGAGTGTAGAGATTGTGGGGGAATGTATATAGGAAGTACAGGGAGGACGAATAAAGAACGGGTCGACGAGCACGTCCGTGCTTACCGGAGTGGAAATAAGAAAATTTCAGAATGGGCAGATCATTGTCTGGATAATGATCATAATCCAGACCCTGTAGTACATTTAATTTACAATGTTAAAGATGAGTATAAAAGTTTCGCCTTAGAGTCTTGTTTGATAAATTGTAGCATATGTTTCAATAAGAATAGGTCTCTAAGGGTTAACAAAGTTTCTTTAAATATATATAGGAAGTCATTGATGAAAAACAAAAGATTGAAAGGCATTTTAAAACTTATTTGATATTATTCACATGTTTATTCATGAATCTTTATTTGTTTTGATTGTTAAATTTGATTTTTAATTGTTAATTTCACGTTGTAGGGTCTCGTTAAAAAGATTTTGTTATTATCTTGTTTTGTTAGGATTGAGAAAAAAGGTTTTTCTCCTTCCTTTATATTTATTTTTTGTTATTTAAGTTTTTTAAAAAGAGATCTTGATAAAGTCTTCGAAATAAAGGACGAAATATCGAAGTTTCATTTGATGAAGTTTAGAGTTTGATTATTAGTTTTCTTAGAGATAATCTCTACATTATTTCTCCAATGTAAAACATATATCTTCTTCTACTATCTTCTTTTATTACCAACAATATTTCGTTCCAATAAAGTGAAGAAATACAAGACTGCACCTGAATAAACAAAAGGTTCTCGCACCCTGAGCTATCATGTCGGGAATCAGACAGCTGTTTCAGCCTCAATAGGCTTCTTCAGCCAGATATACCGTTGATGGTAGCTCAGAGTGCGACACAAATATGCGAAAACCATTTCAGCTCCCCGAAATGGTCCTCGAGCCAAGTCAACGCAACAATGATAAATAACCGTGCGCCGCACGGCCTCAAATTCTTTGTTCCAGCAACCACCTGGCTCAAAAGAATTTAAGCAAGGATTGAGAACCCCCAAAAACATCAGTTTTTAAAGTTTAATGTGCAGAGATATATATAATAAGGCTCAAACAGCTGTCTCATTCCCGACATGATAGCTCAGGGTGCGAGAACTTTTTGTTTACTCAGATGCAGCCTTGTATTTCTTCACTTTATTATATATTTTCCTGCACGTTAAAGTTTAAAAAAATATTTCTTTCCATTTTACAGGAAACTTCAGGAGATTGGAATTGAGGACAAGGAAAAAACTTTTCTTTTTCTACTTCAGAATCCGTTAATGATCTATTTAAAACAAACTTTTTACAATAAAACACGTACAATCCAAAATATCCGTATCAATATAATAAATTAAAGTTAAAGTAATAATTTCAAAAATACGTCCAATTCAAAAAACTTCGCCAATTTAACAACTTACAAAATCTTCTGTTATTTAAAACAAACAACGTCTCTCATTTCTTCTTCTTCATTAGCAATATTTGGCAGGCTTTTACTTTTTCCTGCTTCGTCTTACAAAACATAACAAAGTTTTAAACAACATAGAACTATTCATGGTAAGGAAGCATCGTATATAGATTGTTCATTACAATAAATATGTTTCTTAAAACGTACAGATTGTTCATTACAATAAACATTTAAGATTTCAACAACGTAGAACCATTCCTGTTAGAGAAGCATCATTACAGTATATACAGATTGTTCATTGTAATAAATAAATTTGATTCAAATAAATATAGAACCATTCATTTACAAAAATTTACAAAACAAGAAATTCATAAAATCATAAAAGAATTCGTCAATTGAGTTTAATGAAAACAGGATAAGATTATCTTAAATTGAATTTTCAGTTTCTTATTGTGAAGTATCTGATGAAATTCTACTTTTATATAATTCTCTTTTTGGCGTGTTTATAAAAAAAACAAAAAATCTATTCCTTAGCTTTACCTTCCTAAAACATTCTGAGTTCCTTACTTATTCTTCAAATACGTAGTTATCAATGTATTTTTTTTCTTTTATTTCAAAATTAATTAGTTGAAATACTAAAGTAAACCTACTTTCAAGTGTCCTATTAATTATTGGTTGAATTCTTGTCTGCATGAGACATTTCAACAAACTTCTCTTCAAAACTTAGGAATTCCATGAATTGCAATTCAAAATTAGCTGAAGGAATTTTATAATATGAATTAGAATCTTATGTTTCGTAAAATATCTTCATCCATTGATTAAACTTCTCAATTATAATCTATAATTGACAATTCCTGTTTAAATCTTCTTATAACTAAAGATAATTCACTAGAAATTAACTTCAAATATTTTGCATTGACTTCAAAGTGGCTTCTTCTGAACAAACCCTTCCACTATTGACTCTTCTTCGAAATAAAAGTCCCAAAAATGATGATTAACTTTCGATTTCCTCCTCATTAACTGCTGCCTTTCAACCCAGAAATGATTATTTTCCCATTTCCTTTTACAATCCCCTTCATTTTTCTTTCTGAGCTTCTAATCTAACAGGAAATTAGAGAGATTGAACGAAAGAAAAATACAAAAGAAAACACTCCTAAGGACCTCCTCATTTCCTTCCCCTGATGCTCGACTTCCCAAAAGTTATAAACGTATTTTATTTGTAAAAATTCAGTTTTTTTTTTTTTTTTTGAGAATTAAGGGATAATTATTGAATATTTCACTTTAATTTCAAATTATACAGAGTTAGGTTTTAATTTTGCTAGATAATAATAAACTTCTACAAAAACTCACTGTTTTCATTATTTTTTCACATAAAAAGAGGTTCTGTTGGAATCAGAGATGATTCATGAGAAAGATGCTTTGTAAGATGAGATTTAAGAATCATGCTACCATCTATTGTTGTCGCTCCCTTGAATATCTTTCCTTCATTGCAATGCGTTTCGCATCCTAATTCTTTACGAAAAGACTTTAATTTTAGTTTGAAACAGTTGGCAGACTGTGACCGATGAAAACTCAGGTATTTTTTAATTTCTTTATCATTTTTTCCCTTATTTGTAGAACTAAAATACTTTATGTGCAGTCGTTGGTTTTCATTTATTAAAATATTTTTTGTGCATAAATCTCTTCCACATCCTCTCCTGTTCTTTGTCAAAATCACGAAAGTTGTCAGGAGTGTTTTGTGTCAAAATTGAAAAGATGCTTTTCGATATCGAGCCGTAAGGATGTAAATGGGGGGTGTGGGGTAGGGCAAACATTGTTGAAGGATACGTCTACGGGGTTTTATGAATAGATATAGATTTGTAACGATCACGTGTTTGTTTACGAAGTGGGAAAGGTTTGAAGTGATACCTGTGTGGAGGAGGACGAAAAGGGGTGGGAAATGTTATAGTTGATAGTAATTTCATAAAAGTCCTTTAGTTGGAAACACGAAATTTGACCTGAGTATTCTTTGTCAAAATTGACAAGATGTTATTGGATCGAATTTTCGATATCGATCCCTAAGGGGTATAAATGGAGGGAGGGGGTGTGAGATGTTTGGCAAACATTGTTGAAGGAAACTTTTACCGGATTACTTGGGTTACAGTACGAATATAGCATTAATTTGTACTGATCACGTGATCAACTGGGGAAGTTTTGATTTGATAGAGTTGAGGAAATGGGGAGAAAGGAGGTGGGAGGTGTAGGAAAGTTTCGAATTGATCTCACAATTTCAATTTCTTTCCCATGCACATCACATCATTATTTTTTGTAACCCGTACGAAGAACGGGTGTTTAAGCTATTTAGTACAGTTTATATACATGTATACAGTGAATACAAAAATGTAACATTTTCTAACATTAACATAATGTTACAAAATTACCTTTTAAATAATGCATAATTGTTTTATATTTTTTCAGACATTATCTTAATGATTTGATTTTTTTTTAGAACCACAAAGATAATTTTCTTTCTATAACCTTGTACAGTTATTACAGAGAAGAAATCTCCTAAGAATATGAATTACTTCTTAGTATTAAGTTTCTACATAATTAATTTTGGCCGCGCGGTTGGCGATGTCGCTAAGACACTGGCCTCTCACCTCTGAATCCCGGGTTCGGTTCTCATGTGGGTTTCGTTGATAATGGCGATCCGCGCTGGGCAGGTTTTCCCGGGGTTCTCCCGTTTCCCCTGCATTTTTCACACCATGCTTTCTCAGTCTTTCTCTCCGTCTGTCCTTCTTTCTGCTTTCTCAGTCTTTCTCTCCGTCTGTCCTTCTTTCTGCTTTCTCAGTCTTTCTCTCCGTCTGTCCTTCTTTCCGTGGAATAGTATAAAAGATCTTTCAGGTCGACGTGCTCGGCAGTCATGCCACCCACTTTCTATTAATCTAATCTAATCTAATTACTGTTAGTAGTTGGTATTACAATGTAATGTAAATGTATTACAAACAAAAATAACTATTTTGTATCTTACTCTTTTTGTCACCTTGTTTTTTTTCTTTGAGAGAATAATTTCTTTTCATTATTTGGTGTTGTTTTCATTATACGTTATAGATTTTATAGATATTTTGCATTTTTACATTAATCAGAGTTTTTATTTTCTAATTTTCCAATTCTTTGTTTGTCTGACTGAATTCTGCTTCAGTCATTCATATACATTATAAATAGTTGACTTGACTATCTCTTACTTACAAACATATTTCATTCAATAGATATTTCATAGGATTTTAATTGTGTCTCCTTTCTTACTAATGTAAAATTTAAGGTTGACAGGGATTAGTGAATTAAAGTCACAATTGATGAAAAACTAATAAATTACATTTATTTAATTTCTGCCGAAACTAGAAACAATTCTTATACTTATAAATTCAAAGTTAATTTTTATGTCTTTCAAAAAACTCCAAAAGATTAATTAAAATGTTTGAAAAGAGCATGCTTTTGTTGTTTAAGTAAAAATGCTTGCCTATTTCTACATCTTAATCTTTAAATTATTCAAACGTATATAGAAATTACGTAGACCTATACAAAATGGAATTGTTATATTTGATTTTAAATTTTCTGATGAATATCTTTTAGTAAGTGTTTTTATTGTTTGGAGCAGTCCAATATTGATTGTGAAGGCGTTTTCCATCCAGTACAGATTTTTCATCTTGACGCAGAACGAAGAGGTTCAGTGGCATCATTGTCGCAATTTTCGCGGTCTTCTTTGATAGACGACAGGTGGCGCACCACAGCTTTGCACATATTGATTCCTGAACTTCCCATTAGAGCAACGAATGAGAATATTATGTGGCTGCCTTCATTCTTGCATTGGATCCAGAGATCTACTCGTCGACTAAAAAACATATCAGCTTTATACATTTTAAGGGATTTTTTAAAAAGAAATATATGTAAATAGATAACAAAGATGGTTTTTTATAATGTAGAAACACACAAGAAAATTTAAAAAGGTTTATATATACATTAGAAATATAAAAGGACCGGTTTCGATTCTTTAACGAATCTTTAACTAGTAAAAGGAGAACTAGAATTATATGCATTACGTACAGTAAGTGGACCAATAACAACTGAATATTAAAATGAAGGAGGTCAGGAACCAATGAAGGAAGACCTGGGAACTGAGAAGGACATGAAGTGAGATGGATAAGATCTGCAAGTGACGTCGGTATGATGTAAGCAGGAAAAGAAATAAGGGGCATAAAGGAGGTAATGTATTGTAAAAAAAAAGTCGTGCCCGTCAGTAAACAACGAAGAAGAAAGAGCCGTCACAACTTGAGGCCGAGACATGATAAAGAAACGTGGAAAAAAAACATATGTAATATGTATATGTGTGTGTGTGTGTGTGTGTGTGTAAAAATAAAAATTGCACTTCGAATCCATTCATCCCTTTCCTATTTGTGTTTGGTAGAATGAAAACCATACTGTGCAATGTTCTGAACGGAAATGCAATCATTATAGCCTATGGGATTAACATTAAGCCGTTTTATTTACGTGCGTCTTATTTTCCTCCAGATTCTAAGGATGATCTTCTTAATTCTTTTTATCATAACTTAGAATCCAAAATGCACATTGTAGGAGACCACAAGATTCTGATTGCATTAATAATCCACTTCTTTATAATGTCTCTTCCTTTGCGGCATCTAACTTAAATCTGTTTAAAAAATTTCCATAATGTATCGCAATTTAAAAACATAACTAACTTGCTCAGAACTCTTGATCTAATTTTGTCCAATGTAAACATGACTAAGGTTGAAGATGATACACAACCTTTTGTTAATGAAGATAAATCCTGCACTTTCAATTACTCAAAGCTTTATATCTTCCAAAATTACCACAGATGCCCCAATCAAACCATAAACAATCACTACAACTTCAAGAAAGCGGGTTTTCTTCAACTTTACAATAGATTATCTCAAGTTGATTGGAAGAGTCTTTACACTAACAAAGATATCAACGGAGCCACTAAACATTTTCAGGATATCATATAGGCTGTAATATGTTTGATGCCTGTGTTCCCAGAATTCAACTGTCCAAAAACGTCAGTCTTATCTTCCGTGATTCACATCCGAAATTATTTCTCAATTAGAGAATTAAAGTAAAAATTTTTATCATAGACGCTACAAAAAGTATGGTTATTCTCAGGATAAAGCTGCACATCGACGCCTCAGATTGAATACTAAAAACAAATTCAAAAATGCTTTCTCGACACACATTCAAAATATTGAAAAAAATATCAGAAACAACCGAAATCAATTTTGGCAGTTTATCAATAATAATCTCAGCAACACTGATACTCACACCATATACTAAAAAAATAATGAACTTATTAGCAGTGAAGATATTGCTGCTGCCTTTGCCGATTATTTTCAATCTATTTATCAACCCTCCTCCTCTATAAACATCACCAATCTTATTAATAATAACAATTTAAATAACAACTTTGTGGCCTTGGACAGCTCAATTGAATGATGTAACCAATGCTTTCAAACTTCTTAAACCTAAGAAAAGTGTGGCTTCAGACTCATTCCTTCTTATCTACTAAAAGGTTGAGGTCACCTACTCACACCTTCCCTTCACTAGCTCTTTTCTCTTAAGTTAAATACTTTCCCTTTCTCATGGAAACTCCCCTGTTTAAAAATGGCGACAGATCTCAAATTACAACTACAGGCCTATCGCAATTCTTTCTGCTGCTGCTAAACTATTTGAGATTATCTTTCATAAACAATTGTATCGAATGACACAGACCCTTATTACTGACACTCAACATGGATTCTTACCAAAGAGATCAACTGTCACAAATTTAGTAAATTTCACTCAAACTATATCTAACACCTTTTGATAATAAGAAGCAAGTTGATGTTCTCTCTACAGATTTGAAAAGGCATTTGATAAAGTCGATCATCAACTGCTGCTTAATAAACTCTCATGTTTTGGTCTGAATCAAAATACAATTCAGTTTCTTTATTCTTACATTGCTAAAAGAAACCAATTCGTGTACTACTGTGGCAAATAAACCTCCGATTTTATTGTCAACTCTAGAGTACCTCAAGTCTCCAACCTTGGTCCTCTTCTCTTCATTCTTTTCATTAATGGTCTTCCTTGTATCTAGCGGAATACGCACTGTCTAATGTAGGCTGATGACTGCAAGTTTTTTAAAGAGATCTCTAATGAACAAGACTGTATCGCTCTTCAGGAAGATATTAATATTATATTTAATTGAACTGTAAATAATAAACTTTATTTCAACATTCCTAAATGTTCAATTATTTCTTATACAACAAAAGAAAAACTGTTTAATTACAATTATATTCTAAATTTATCACATTAACGAAGAAAAGAGAGATAAAAGAGCCGGTTATTTTCTTCACTAAATAATCTTTCATTTAACTATCATTTCGAATATATAACAAATTAAGCCAATAAACTACTTGGCGTCGTAATTCGTCAAGGAAGTATCTTTCGCAATATTTCTCCACTAATCTTACTTTATAATGCCTTTGTCAGCTCGAATCTCGAATATGCTTCAATTGTGTGGTCTCCATATCAACAATACTCTTTCAAATTAATTGAAAAAGTGTAAAATATCTATTTTTCAGCAGTTTTGGTTTTTATCCTGACCTTATTAGTTACAATACTTTATTATTTTATTTTAAAATTGAATCATTAACGTTGCGTAGGAAAAATGCTTTACTTAGTTTTCTTTATAAGCGTCTTAATAATAAAATCCATTATTGCATGTTCCTAGATCAAATTAATTTCAATGTAACTATCACACGGAATCGAAATAGATCCCTTTTTTACACACACTCTGTGCGATCTAACAGACATAAAAACTCGCCGGTTGCTAGAATGTGTGACGAATACAATCATCAGTGTCGTAATATTGACATTTTTAATATGAATCTTAAGTCTTTCAAATTAGACATTGTTTAGAGTCATCTGATTTCCCTGCTGTTCCTTTTCTCTCTCTATTACATTTTTCTTTCCTACAACTTCCTTTCTCTCTCTCCTTTCCATCATCAGTCCTAATTTCTTAATTTTTCCCATATACCTTGATGGTGTTGTGGTTCTGTACTAATTCTAATTTATGTATTTTTTTCTTGTATTCTTATATTTTTTTTGTATTCTTATGTATTTTTTTTGTATTCTTGTGAATACTTGTGTATTCTTATGATATTCTTTTGATATTCTTATGTTATTCTTATGATTTCTTATGTATTCTTATTTACGTATTTTTTTTATGTTTTCCTGTGTATAATTTTTCTTGTGTTTCTTTTTGCATATTTTACACATTAATACATCTGTTATATTCGGTTAATTTGCATTTTTTTATATTTTCTCCCTGTATTTGTAATTACATTGTTTATTTCCATATATTTTAGTTTATCTTTTTCTTTTTAGATATACTGTATCTGGGTATATTCCCGTTGTATCTTTCCTACAAAATAAAAATAAAATAAAATAAAAACCGATTCTTTACACATTCTTAAGATATGGTTTTGCCTATACATGAAGAAATTTAACGTGTGTGAAATTAATGGTGTTTAAAAAAAGGCCACACACACACACAGTAATTAAAAAACATAAAAACACATTAAAATCTTATTATTTCGACCAGATTTCGATCGGACATGCCCATCTTTTTCAAGTCTTTGATCGAAACCTGGTCGAGATAATAAGATTTTAATATGTTTTCATGTTTTTTAATTATTGTGTATCTGGTCTTTTTTAAAACTACACCATACGGTTCTGCCTATTCCATAAAACTTTAGGGGAGGAAATAAGCAGAACTTCTTCGTTTTCCGACGGGCATGACTTTTTCTATAATACATTACCTCCTTTATATCCTTTACTTCTTTTCCTGCTTACATCATAACGACGTCATTTGTAGATCCTATCACTTCATGTCCTCCTCAGTTCCCAGGGTTTCCTTCATTGGTTCCTTCATTTTAATATGCAGTTGTTATTGGTTCACTAACTGTATGTAATGCATATAATTCCAGTTCTGCTTTTACTAGTTAAAGATTCGTTAAAGAATCGAAACCGGTCCTTTTATATTTCTAATGTGTATATAAACTTTTTTTAAATATTCTTGTGTGTTGTAGTGATAAATTTTGCACGCGTTAAAACCTTATAGATGGATTTTTTTTTTTATTAAAGCACAGCTTGGTTTAAGTAAATAAAGAAAGAACGTCATCACTCTAGAAAACCTATTTCCTATTATTCCATCTGTCTGTCGGATGAAACCTTACAAATAACTGAAACAAGAAATAACTGGAATCATTAAATGAAAAAAAACCCAACAACTCCTCCTCCATTGTTAATAGATTAGCTTTGCTACAGATTTCCTAAAGGGCATCGTTATCTCTTCAATCCAAACTACGAGACATTTTTTACTGTATTTTAAACAGAAACACTCCTAGATACCAAAGTTTAAATAATATTCCCATTTCTTTTGTTTTAAATTTGTTTTTATTTTGTTTTTTCATATGATGAGATGTTTTTAATAGTGACTTATATTTTGATGAGATTTCAAGTTTCATGAATTGATGTGGAATGAGTGATACTTGAATGATTTGTACAAAGAAACAATCATCGATTTTTTTATTTTTTTATTTTATTGCATTACAGTTCTACTAGATTTATCCTAGGACTGTAATGCAATTTTTCAGTCCTACTAAATATTAATATATATATATATATAATATTAAGTATAAATAACAAGTTACAGATTATATATATAAACATAAATAATATAAATATAAATAACATTTAAATTAACAAATTATAATTAAAATATTTAAGACGTTTTAAAATTATTTTAATCAAATCGTCCATGAAAGCTGATTGCATTTACAATGGTACAAATTTCAAATAAAAAATTTTTGTTTCACGAATTTGAAAGCAAAGTTCCGTCCAATTGCGATTTAGTTTTCTTTATTTTTACATTTCTGGTCACTATATATTCCATTTATACTTCCAGTGAATACAGGGGGTATCACAACTCTCTGTACAGATTTTAATAGAAGCTCAAAGACGAATCAGTCAAAGACTGTCAAGTGACAACAACCTTCGGTGCCTAGAGGGTACTATGTAGCAGCGTTTTTTTCTGCTAGAGAGCAGATATAGAACACCAAGACAAACCTAAATGAATTGAAACAAGTATAAACCACATGTTCAAAGAAGTTCTCAAAGCTACGTCCGCCAACAGCAATACAGGCATGACAACGTCCAAGCATTGATTGCCGTACATTTTGTCCGCAGCAGCGGCGACCGCGATTCTTGTGGCAAAGTGAGTGATTTGAATCTCTTCATGTGTCCTCAGAGAAAGCTATCCATCCATGTTAAATCGGGCGATCAGTAGCGCCCTCTAGCACTGAAGATTGCAGTTAGAGAACATACATTCATAGACGAAAACAACTTTTTCTTGTTGCTCCCATTAAAATCTGTAGCGATAGTTTTGATACATCCTGTATGGTTGAGTCAAACTTATATAAACGATAAAATTTGACAATCAATCAAAAAATTGATAAACTCTATTTAAATAAATCAATCAGTTGGAAGCTAACCAATGGTGAAATATCTTTAGTTTAACAAAATAAAATTTAAACTACTACTTTTAATAACAGCGAATAACGTTAATATTCATAGAAAATAACATTTTCAAAGTTAAGTACTTACCTTTAGATAAAGCCACTTCAATACTCTGTTCTAATTGAATGAAATTTAATAGAATTGAAATCATAATTAAATACATCTTTAAAGAATTAGTTTGAAATCACTGACCCACAAGAGACTAAAAGAAATGAATAGAATTTTGTGAAAAAGCATAAATTTTAGGGCGACCCACAATAATAAAAAAATTAAAAATAATAATAAAAAAAGAAAGTATATTAACGTAAGGAAAAATATAAAAAAGTTAGGAAAAAAAATAAAAAAAGGTAGGAAAATAAGAAAAAAAACCCCACATGAACATTGAGAAAAAAGATTTAAGAGAAAAATAAAAACAATAAAAAAAAATATATATACGGATTCGAACCGACAACCTTCAGTCTATGAGCCCGAGACCTTAAGCATCCAGCTATAGCTGACAACTGATGGTGGCATTCTAATCCAATGAAAACAATGCCAAATATCTCGAACATGAGGGGGGTGGGGCGTTGGCCCCTGAAAATACCCCATTCTTAGTTGTTTGGACCTCTGAACACGATGGTGAAATCCGATCCAATCTTCCGTTCTGGAGTTGCTGGGGATGGACAGACTCGGACGGAGGAACGGACAGACAGGACTAATGTAATAGCTACGGATTTTGGTCGCTATCACAATAGCTCCCAAATGGGTGCCTAATAATTTTCCCACCCTCCGTCCGAGCCTATTTACTAATCAAATTCATTTCAAGATTTATTTAAAAAAAAAAATCATGAAGCCTAAACGGACTTCTTCATGATAGGTTAACGTAATGGATGTCAAAGAAGTGAATCAATCCTAATGAAAATACTAACAATACTAATCATTTAAACGTAAAATCTGAGTACCAACTGGAGGAAATTCTTTTTCTCCTAAAAATCTCTGTTTTTCTCCGATGAAACAATATCATTTAGAGCATCTCAATCCTTTGGACTTTCAGTAAAATCCAACCGCATTTTGTAAAAGGAATATTTGACATCCAAGCCCATTGTCACGACATAAGTTAAAAATATAAAAGTTTTAAAATTAGACATCATACTTTTCCAAAATTATATCATTACAGTAAAATCCAGCTAAACAATTAAATAATCATTTTTCATTAATCCTCAAGTTTATTTGTAGGCCAAGGAAAAGTAAGCTGACAAGGACAGTATTAAGGAAAAAAATGTTGCATTTTCTCTTGGAGAATTAGGTTTTAGAACTTTGTCTTGTTCTGTCAATGATCGCCGGATCCTTAGCCTCCAGCCTTTATCTAAAGATTCCAATATGATGTAGCATCTAAATTTATAGAAACGTACGCAAACATCTACGGAAATCTAATAAGTGTAGAGACAGCTGTAAAGTTGATGTTCTATTTTTACTTTATATAGTAAGCTTCTGCATGTCTTGAAATCTCTATTGACACTTTGATTTAGAGACTTCAATCGGTGTTCTTCTATCTGGCCAAGAGTCAACATCCACTGACTAATTTCCTTTTTCAGTGTTGACTCACTTCCCTGCTGCTAAGATTGGTTTCTTCGTTCTATTCCATCGCCTCCTCCGCTGTTTCAACTACATTCTTCCAATCGATCCACAAGAGAATAAGAAAAAAGGAAATTCTCGACCATTGTTCAATTTGGTCGCACGCAAAGAATGAAGAAGATCTGATCAAGAGTTGTTTTTTTATGCTTTACAATCAGTTTTATGATAGAAATAGTTTGGATAGAAAAGAAAAAAAACAACAACTAAGCTTTTTATTAGAAGGCACCTGTTTCGAGCTAACTAGATCTCTTCAAATATAGTTCTCGATCAAATTAAGCCGTCAATTCAGTCACTGAAGATGCAAAGCAAAACAAAACCACAAAACACTATTCAAAGATTTATAATAAGAGTTGGAAATATTATATTATATTATATATATATATATATATATATATATATATATATATAATTGTTTGTTGAATAAACTTTGAATAATTAAAACTAAAGTGAAAAACATTAAATAATGTGGCGATAATAAAAACAATGACACGAGACGTGAAAACAACAAGAAGCCACGTTGGTGCCTGCGAAGCGGTGGCTGGACGATGATTAATTAAAAGATGGAAGACATGTAGGACTTACATGAAGAAGTTGAATTGTGATATTTCCAAAAGGAAATAATATTAAGTGAATTTTAACTTCAATCCAAAATGTCAAACTAGAGATTAAATTAAATACATAAATTTGTTGTTTGACACGGAGATACCAATGCATCCACAATTTTTTCATGTTTCAATCAAGCTTTAGAGATGTGCTTATGATCTTTTAAAAGATCAAAAAGAATAAGTGTCTGCATAAAGTGTTGAAGAAAAAGTTTGTTTTGAACAGACGCACGGCCGACAGATTATATTAATGTTATACACATTAAAAGAATCGATTTAATGTGTATAACAAGCTATTTAATACCAAAGGAAACATAGAGACAGTGCAATATAAGTGATGTATTTGAAACATTTACAATCGTATTTCAAGTGATAATATTTAAAGTGAAATCCATCAATAAGAGAATGAATCTGTTGAAATGCAGTTAGATGACGAACATTCTCGTTAATAGTGTATATTTCAAAAATATTAGTCATAGTGGGTCTAATCATCGTTTGAACTTTAACGGAACTGAATTCTTTACGTTAAAAAAATGCAGTGTGTGTGAAATAGCAGCTATGCTAGTTCAACGTGTAAAGCCTACAAGTTTCATATAATTTTTTTAAACCTTTAATGTCTTAAAATACTTTATTTAAACTTATCTACATATTACGTACACTAATTACCTACAATAAGTAATTATTATGATAATCACAAGTCATTATTTATTTGTTAATAATATTAAATTTTAATTTAATAATTTAACTTTTTTTTAAATGACTGATTTTTCGGTCTTTATTCTATGAACGATGTCCATTCTTTGTGAAAACCAATAGTTTGTTTGTTGAATTTAAAACAATTCTCTTTCGCTTTGTGTTTCTTTTTGCTTTGACTTTTGTTGCGAAACAACAGCGAAAGTTAGAAATAAAAGAAACATCAACATATGTTAATATATGTAGAATGTTTTTATATGCAATATTTACTTGTCTTACAATCAGTAAAACAAGTGTTGAAAATTGTATTAAAAACAATGATCAGTAGAAATTGATATTCGTACAATAGTCTAACATTAAAGAATCAACTGAAAACTTACTATTTGTATTTCATATTTGGTATTTTATAAATTTTGGTTAGATTACTAAAAATATTGAAGTAGTGTTTCATTAAAGTAGTGTTTTATATGAGTCCATAAATTGAAGCCTGGTTAAAATTACATAAATTAATTTAATCAAAATTAATATTACATTAAAATTACAACTATAGTTTCTATTGCGATGCGCAATCAATTTCAAGTCCTATTCAGTGCTTCATTTTTTTTACTTAATCGTTATATTCCGTACAATGAAATATTCCCCGTCATCTATTTTTGAGTTTAATACCTATTTTTAGTGGGTTTGGTAACGCTATACACTGCGGACTGGAGGAGGCAGGTTCAGTTCCCGCCTGTGGGTGGTTGGGGATTTTTCTCAGTTAAATGAGTTTCTTCTTCGGGGATTTAAGGCGTCGAAATGATCCCAACTGGTTCCTTTGATCGAAAATGACGCGGGTTTAAACCTCTCGGGAGCCTAAAGGACTGCAATAGGTTGACTTTTTTTTGACGGAATTCCATTAATAGGTTTTTCTCTGTATTTGGAACACAACAGAGTGTGTGGAATTTGAAATGTTTTGTAAGTATACTATGACGTGAAACACAACATATTAAAATGTCTAATTGAAAGGTTACTTAGAGGAATTAAAATTAGACAGTGAATGAACTAAACAGGAGAGATTAAATAATATCAAAGAGAAACAAACTTTTACCTGACGAGAGATGAAACCGTAAAACCGCTGTAAAAGAAATCGTGAAGTGCTTCAGATTCTATTCGCGGAGAAAATTCTCCTCTTTTCTAAATACAGTATATTTATGAGCTTAGATGAAACGATAAATGGTTAATCATTTGGAGAATTTTTAATTTATTCTATGAGGAAATATCTGTTCGTCCATATTTGCGTCAAATTAAAAGATTAGAATCTACTTGAGATTCAACTAGAATAAAACGAAACATGGAATAATTACATCTTTTGGTGTTTTCTAAATTAACCAATTGATTTCTATTTAAGAATAAATGTTAATGCTTAAAACAAACATTTAAAAAATAATTAAACAGTGAATTCAGTAAATTGTGATAACATAAATGACTTCAACTATTTAATGATCATTGAATAGAGATAAGAAATAGATCGAAGATGGAATCATTGTTTCCATTTTATTTATCTATATCAAGAATTTTTAGTAGTTTATAATTTGTTTAGATTTATCTCAATTTGAATGTGGTAACTTAAAAGAAGATTGTAGAGGTTAAAGATATTCAAGTGCCTTTTTCTTCTTGATAGATTTAACAATGCTTTGCTGTGATACACGAGATGCTTAACATCTGATTCTGAACTAAGAAACACTTCCTTTTTCTTGATGTGAGCTATGATGAAATTTCGATGCAACCGTAAGATTTCAATGATGTAAATACGAAATTCACAAGAAAACAAAAACCTAGACATGATTTATAAATAATGAGAATAAAAATTATCAATAAAGAATTGCCGTAATTTCGATAATCTTGTTTTGCTCAACAGTAATTAAAGTAATATATAAAAATTAAAATACAGCTAAGATTAATAATAACTTTTTATTATTCTAAAAAAATATATACGTTTAATAACTGAAACAAATCTATTTGTTAAAAATCTAACATTTTATTTTTAACAAAAATTTCTTAAACTTTATGTAACTGTACATTTTATTGTCAAGAAGTAAGCTTATACTGTATTTTGAATTATTGTATTAGTTTTCCTTCATATTCACTCCGTACTTCCTTAAAACAAAGTTATTAAATTACCAAACATTATTAAATTATCTGAAATTCCAAAGATCATTTTATTTAATGATTAAAATCCTTCTAATAAAAAGGGTTTGTAGGTAACTTCTTCGTTTTTTTACTTCGGTAGAATCCAACACAATAGGAGCAACTCGTTGAGCAACACAAGTTCTCTACAATAAATGAAATTGATGTAATAAGACATCTTTTCCAAGGATTGCAGCGATAAAGTAACTTTGTGCTACAGAAAATAACATGTCGTTTCATTCCTTTTCCACTTTCATCTCCTTTAATCGTCAGCTTCAGTTTCTGCTGAAAAGAAAATCTTTGGGAGTCCATAAGCTCAGTCTTGTTGTGGTTTCTCGGTGCTGATTCGTCCCCATTCGAACTGCGGTCCACGTAGCACATCTCCTGGAGTCAATCTGGTCTGGATGACTTTCCTCCTTCTATGTCCAGACCTCAATTTCCGGACATTTCACAGGAGACGCCGTTGGTGAGTGACAAAACGACGACAGGTTGCCTCGTTTCAACTAAGTCAGTCGAATAGGATTTGACTCCCCTGCGGATAGAAACAAGCATTTTTATATTACTGCAGTCGTTTCATCTTAACATACATTCGTTGTTTGTAGTTTTAAAAACCGGTTAATATTTAAATCTTCGAAATATGCAAATGAAAATATTTAATATAAATAATGAAACAGATATTTGTTTAAAAACAGTTTTGAAATTTTCAGATTTAATGCAGTCGAGCAACACAATGTAGCTGTTTCTGCTTGTTGTAGATCTCTGAACATTATTATATTCTGCAGTAAATTATTGCAAATGGAGAATCGTTGAAAAAATTTGATCCATTATCAGAATTGATAATTGTGGAAAGTTCTTAATATTTTGCAATCGAATATTAAGTTTAAAGGAATTAATGTTTTAGCTCAATTACACAAAGAGAACAGCTGATTCAAATTATTAAAATAATTTAAAACTGAAATTAATGTACATGAAATGTAAATCAAAGTGATTGGTCAAACTTGAAGGCCCGATGCAACATAGCAAAATAGGTCCATGGATAGGAAATGCATTATTACAGAATGATTAACACTTCCATTGGTGTAGCTACTGTTAGATGTGGTGTTTGAAATGACCACCAGCAGCAGCAACACATGCCTCAACACTCCCTTTAGCTAAATCCTTTACACTTATTTCTCTGGTGCTACCTGAAAACGCTATTGTATTGGTTCCATACGGCCTGACCGCATTGTGATGGGTTTACAGCGATTCAGGGTAGCCCTGGCCTGTTTGAGCATGTCCGGCAATCCTCACGATGTGCTGGTGGAGGCGAACACAATCATCCAACAGTGGCTACACTTCAATCTAAGTACGTTTTAACCATTCTGGAATATCTGAACCTGGATTCATATGGGCGTTTTTGGTTATTTTTTGCTACATTGCACCGAGCCTTCCAATTCAGCCAACAATTTCAGGACCACCTTTTATTTTAAGGATCTTGGACTACATTTTTGATGTATTTTTGGGATCCTTAGAATAAATTACTGTATTTGCAGAATCGTTGGAAGAAATTGGTAAATATTCAACGTCAATAGAAGGAACTCATATATATTCAGAATCATTGCAATAAAAATGATGCCTTTCCAATAACACGGAAGAAATTGACCCAATTCATATTCGTTAGAAAAATTGAAACATCTTCAGAATCATTGGAATAAATCCATGCATTTCAGCATCTTTAGAAGAAATTGATCTATCTTTTTAATCGTCTGAATTACAAGACGAAATTAAGGCATATTCAGAATCGTTGGATTAAATTAATCCGTATTCTAAAAATTTATAAATATTCAGAATTATAAATATTCAGTCGATATCAATTCAGAATGTAGGAAGAAATATATCGATACATATTCAGAATCATTGGAATAAATTGGTTCATTTTCAAAATTTATTTGAAGAATTAAATCAGAATTTATGATAGTTTGGAAGAAGTTGAGACATTTGTAAACTGAGAAACACTTCGAAATGTTGGAAGAACCCAAACATTTTTAGAATCAATAGAAAAAAAACTGAAACATTTTTAGAATCAATAGAAAAAAACTGAAACAT
>JAFIDM010000005.1:5911665-5944325 GCA_023159025.1 Thereuonema tuberculata
TGATGGAGATCTTTCCTTACGTATATAACTTATCGCTATACAGGGTGAGGCAGATTTACCCATTCTCCTTTACTGTAGATTTAAAACTTTTGAAATTGAGTAATCTCATGTTTGTCATTTTTAAATGATTGAAAATATTGTTTCTTTTGTGTTTTTCAGTATTATTATCAGTTCGAGGCCTTACATTCCTTCAGCTCTGATATTCTTTTGGATCCTTTAGTGTCTGTGCCTCTACAAGGAAGGATACCTATGAAGCCACAAGGTAAATATGGAAGAGATTTGACTCAAAACTAACAAGGTAAGTAACTGACAAAGATCTCATCGATTTGTTTAAAACTTTCAAAATATGTTTAGACCAATGTCTGAAACATAGCCCTGATTGCTTTTCATTCGCAAATGCGTATGCGTAGTTAGTCACGTAACGTTTCTTGAAAATTGTCATTGCTTTTTCTGTTATAGATGCGTAAAACAGCCCCTGTCTACTTCATAATCGGAAATGCACGCATGCGCTGTTAGTCTTGCTTATGTTTCGACTGAATCACAAAAAAAATTATGATTATGGTAATGCTCCAATAGAGGCCCCCGGCGTTTATTTGCAAAACTAGCCTCGGCTCCCGGCGCTTAATAGAGACCGGCTGCTATTAGAGGCCGGCCATTATTAACAAAAACCTTCAAAACGCAATATTTTTACACATAAATACTAATATTACAAACAGCTACTTTATTTGAATTTCACATGCTACGTAAGACTGTTAAAGATAAATGGTAATGTCCTTCTGTACCTTTCGCTGTTATTCGTCGTCCGAATCCGCAATGACGGGCGGCCGTCGCACCGGAAGTTTCTTTCGCGTATTCCATCGCGCGAATCTTAAAGGCAATTTAAAATGACCGTTTCGGCGGCATTTTGTAAGGCAATGTATCGTAAGGTATTACGCACGACTATAAAGATACGGACGCTTACACTAGTACCGGTAGGCAAATATCAAAGACCCAGCTACTGTTAGAGACCGGCTACTATTTGGCCGTGTCTCCTCTGCAGTCCGTCGCTTATTAGAGACCGGCGACTATAAGAGCCTCGGCGTTTATTGGAGCATATACGGCACTCTTGCTTTGCTATTACAAAATATATATGCGTGCATCAGAAAGAAGTTAATGTGTTGCAAACAAATGAAAATTCCACAAAAATTAAGTGAACTGTGATTAAATGATGAATTTATTCCATTCTCAGTGATAAAGAGGTTGTACAATTTCGTAATCGAACTTTGACTAGTCTCTATTCCATATCTGATATGTTTCTACATCACATACTGTTTAGTTGATTTTTTTCCCGATAAATGTAACTGCTTTTTGCTTCAGAGCTTGCTCTTCAATCATCTGTGTTTGTAACAAATTTGATAATCCTTCTTAATTTGATCTTAAGATTATGATTAAAATTCCTTAAAAAAATTTGTAGATGCTTTGATACTTGGAAGCTCAAATTTTATTGAAGCCCAAGTTTTTAAATTCCAATAATGAATAATTAATTCTTTCGATTTCTCTTCCTCAAAATTAGCTCGCATGAATTCTGTTACCGTCCACAGTTTTTCGTCACTTCCTCCTTTATTCTTTGATAGTCTCTTGAACGGCTGATTTTGTTGCTTGAATTTTTTCATTGCAGCTGCAACACCTTCACCTTCAATGATGGCGAAGTCATAAATCCATTGCATTCTGTTGTGGATTAATATCGTCAATTCTCTTTTCCGTTTTCTCTTTTCAGGTGAATTTGATGCCTAATCGCTTGTTTCTTCATTGTATTCTGAATCACTCTCACCATTAGAATCATCACTGATAAAATCCATAGGTTGATCTTCGATCACAATTTCATGCATGCATTGAATTTATCATGAATGATATCACAGATAACATTTGCAAATGTTTCATCTTCAATCTATTAAATTTTTATCAGTATACAATATTTTTACTTTTCTTTATACGATTTTAATTACATTGAATGGATTAATTGAACTAGCTGTTTTCTACAATCTTGGAAGACCAAAATTGATTAAATTGTAACAATTAACGGAAAATTGATTAATTGTTACAATTTGACCACTTACAAGGTTTCACAATTAAAGGTCTTCCACTCACGCAGAAACACACTTAGAAAAAGATTTGCTATTCACAGTCAAATTCAAAGAAACTTATTGGCAAATTAGCAAGCAAAAACATCTGTTAACGTAAGAGGAATCACTAAACAACACACTACTGCTGGAGTTCTTCTAACACTGCTCATTCTCATACTGACTCTACTTACTACGCTCTATCTTTTTCCCTGGCAAGCACGAGTAACTGCGCATGCGTCCGTTTATATAAAGTAGACTGGATGCTGTTTTAGGCATCTCTACCAGAAACAAATGGTGACGAAACGTAAAACATGAATAACTGAGCGAATGAAAAGGGTTATTTTTCAGAGATTGATCTAAACTTATTTTTGAAAATTTGAAGCAAATCGGGGAGATCGTTGTCAGGGACTTACTTTATAAGTGAATTTGTTTGTTTTCAGATTACTTCATAACGTTTATGTTATTAAAAAGTAAACACTAAATTTCCAATTTCTCGTTCTCGTTCCAATTTCTCGCAATTTAAATTGCACTCGGTCTCAATCGACAAATCAATTTCCCGCATCAAATCAATCGTTTCCATTTGTTAGTTCTCTCTCGAGGCCAACTTAAAAATACTTCCGTATTTTGAGCTTTTTTTTTTTTTAGAAATTTCTAATCCTCCTTATTTTTTACTCTGCGTTTCTGGTTAAAAGATTTGGTTAACTGTTTTCGAAGAATTTTGCTGCCAGTTCCAGGATTTCTAATTAAATTGTAATAATCAACTCCTTTCTTTATATTGAACAAATAGGAAGGCTGTTTTCCTTAACTAACAAGAAAATTCTACATCATTTTTTCCTTCCATCACTAATTATTTGTAATACTTTTTTTTTGCAGTACACAAAAGAAAGTTTTATTGGTCTCATGAATTGTAGGACTTAAAAAAATGCTGCTTTTTCAAAAAACTTATTTAACAAACTTTGTTTGATTTTTATCTAAAACGTTAAAAGCGGAAATCTTTTTAACTGTAACTGTAAAAATTCTGCTAAAAATGCAGAATCACATGTCTTCAGGTAACTAACTATTAACAGAAGACACGTGATTGTGCTTTTTGAGGCTTTTAATTTAAAAAAAAAAAAAACAAATTGAAAAGAGATAGTTTATCATGTTTGTGTTTCTCCATTAATTTTGCTTTTTATATTTTCTTTACAATTCTGAAATCAATAATAAAACTTCTGTTAGAACAAGACGAACAACAAGAAAACTATCTTCCGTCCACAGTTTATCTTCTACCAAATTACCTCCCTGGGTGAATAAGTCTCTGTATAATCTGCAACCTGTGCTCAAAACACATTCTTTTTTACCCCATAATGGTAGTATCAGGTCATTGAAGCCAGTCTTCTTAATTAAATTGCACTCTGAAGGTGTCGGGAGACTTAGCACACCCTCGTTGCCCAGCAGCGCTTTCTATTATCTTGGTTTTTTTTAATGGAAATAGAATGGGTTCCAACTGTCGAGGGGGTTTTGTCTTAATGACGCTTCTCACCATATCAACCTGTTTCCTTTATCCCCTGAAGTGCTTGGGAAGATGTGTTGTCCTTTAAAATAATATTTAAGGGTATACGAAGAATTTCCCGTACCTATAACAGCTGGAAGAAGACACAAAGAGAAAAAAATAGCTAACAAACAAAGTATTTAGTTTGTTTTTATGGCAATACTGAAACTCTAAACTTGAAGATGTTTCTTTGATAGCATTTGTAATTCATAATAAAAAAAATGAAAAGAAAACCATTGACTAATCTGAATATTCTCAAATCTAACATTTCTCTCTTAATAAGCATTTTGATATAATTCATGTCTTGGCATTTTTAGTTATCAAGTTTCTTATGAATTGATGATGAATGGAATTGTACAAGTATATTTTGTACAACTTTATACAACTTTTGTCTATGACATTCTTTGCAGTCATATAATATGTCTCAGTCATATAATACACTGGTCAACAGATAAAGTGTATCTGCAATGAAATTAGTTCATTTTGACTAATACTGATGCTCTAATTATATATTTGATAGTTAAAAAGGATTATTATATCAATTTGTTTTAGTTTGGAGAAATTTTGGCTGAAACATACAGTTTTGGCAGCACTGAAATCACTTTATTTGAGTCACATTTTTCTGTCTACATACGTCATTCAATCTCAGCTTGGTTTTATTCTTTCGACACTTTTTACTTTCTACTAAAAACTAATTTAACTGTAGCATTCTCTTAAATGTGTATACACTGTGAAGAATTTTTGTTATGTTTCTTTTAAAGTTACATTTGTATGACATTTGCTGCATTTCTTGTGTGAAATTAATTCAATTACAAACGCCTTTCGCCGTGCGTAAGATGTGGAGAGAGATCACTTCAAGAAAAGCTATTTCTGTTTATTCCACCTCTTCAGGACGGTATCACCATGATGAAATGGTAGAATTTAATCAATCTCAGAAACCATCTGCTATTAGACCAGTAGTGTTCCAGTTGAGTTCTGAACAGGATCTGATTACGATGACATAAAAGAATAACTTAAACTCTCCAATCTTGATTTCATTTGTAATCTACCCATCTTCTACACATCAGCCATACAAAATTTCATGAAAAGAATGAAATGATCTGCTCAGAGATCTTGATTTACCAAATAATCAAGACAGAACTTTTTAGGTTGAAGATTGTAACAAAGCAATATCCTCCCAGATAATGTTAAAGTGTCCCTCAGCAGATATCACTAAAAGGTTTAACACTTTTAAAAATTCATTAGGATTATAAATAAGATTAAATAATATTACAAATAAATATGGTTCTTATTGCAATCCTTATGAAATGTAGAGGAAGCAGAATGGTTTCTTGTCCTCTGGTACCACATGAAAAAGTTCTTCGCAAAGAAGGACTAAATATCGTGGGGATTAAAGGAGTGTTATTATATTAAAAGGATTTCTAGGAGTAAATTATTTACACGATAGTTTAAAGAAGCTTATAAAGAAAATAATTTTGTTTAATGCATTGACGTCAGAGATTTAATGAACTCACTTAATATTGACTATGACCTTCAAGATAGAAGAGTCTTTTTAAGATTCTTCAAAATTAACTTTGAAAGCAGTGGTACTGCATAACGATAACCATCAATTCTATCAGCTTATTGCAATTGACAGGAAAGAATCGTATGTTAAGATGATGCGCCTTACAGAATGATTAACTGTAATTATTTTCCATTTTTAAAAATCCATCGATGGCATTTTTGTGGTGACTTAAAACACACTACAATCAATACCATTAGCATGCAAAGCCTACACGAGGAAAAGCTGACTTTCAAGGCAATTATTAGCATCTGGGTTAAAAATGTCCATTAAACTCCAGTTGTTCAGCGAACCAAATACTTCCCATGTATAAAAAATTACGTCTTGAGAAGCAATTTGTTAAGGCTTTAGTTTGAAAAGAACCAGCGTTCAATTATTTCAATAAATAATTCCAAAACTTAGTGAGGACAAAATAAAGGAAGCATTTTCATTGAACTATAAATACCGAACTTTCTCAAAGATAAATATTTTGCCATCTATGGTGACGAGAAATTGGGAAGGGTTGCTTTCAAATTTTGGACAACAAGTTGTCTGACAACTAAAGGTCACGATAGCATTATCGGAGTTGCCAGTTCAGACCATGTGCATTCGAAAGCTCTTCCATAACTAAGTCAACCAACAAAATTGTAGCGGCAGACAGCCAAGGGTGTAGGACTACGAGGGGTCAAAGTTAACATTGACGCCCATAGGAAATCACTTAAAAGTCACTGCAAGACGCTTATAAGTAGCCTGCAACCTTAGATAAGGATGAGACAGACACAATAAGCAGATGGTGATTGGAAAATAAGCAGGAAATTGTTATTGAGCAGCTTCAAATCAGATATAATCGATGGGAAGTTCAGAGAACAGGGCGTACGAAAGCAGATATTCTGTTCACTGACAAGGTAAAAGGTACGACTGCGTCACGGAGTTGCCGGGCAAGTGGCACCTTTCTTGACAGCTTGTTCCGGGAAGGTTCACTGACAGTTTGCCGGGTAAACAGTTTGCAGGAGAGGAGGAAGAGACGATCAAGTCCGGGAACAGGTCTTCCTGCCGGACACAAGTAGCCTCTTACTTCTCTTTTTTCTCTTTGGCTCTCCACATCTCCCTACTTCTCTCTCACTCACCTGCTTACACTCTCCTCACATCGAAAGGTACTTTTTCTTGTTATATGTTTTTGTTTTGTGTTTACTGTTTTTTCTTAAATGGGCTCACTGTGAACAGAGTATCTGCCTTGCGCATGCCCTGTTCTCTGAATACCATATCGATTGTATCTGTTTTGAAGCTGATTAGTAACAATTTCCTGCTGATTTTCCAATCAATATCTGCTTATTGTGTCTATTTCATCCTTATCTAAGGTTGCAGGCTATTTATTTAAACCTCTGCAACTTATAAGCCTCTTGCAGTGACCTACAAGTGATTTCGCATAGACCACATGTTAAGTTTGATCCCTCATAGCTCCTATATCCCTGGCTGTCTGCCGCTAAAATTTTGCTGGTTGACTTAGATACGGAAGATCTTTCAAATGCACATGGTCTGAACCACATTTGACAACTCTTTTTTCTTAACAACTGTCATTCGGTAAGTAATGAGCGTCGAGATAGATTTCATGAGGTTACGAAAAAAAAGTGATACAAGGAAAATGGAACTCTAAATTCTAGAACGCTATCGTGACAACGAATGCTCAGATGAGGAGTACAAAGAAGAATAAAATGTGAATGCAATGATTTTATGCAATATTTCACTGATCTACAAGATTAAAATGTATCAAATCGAAATATTTTTAATTTCATTAATTATTAATGAAATGATACTAGATGTATCAGCCGGCATTTTAGAAGGGAAAGAATTGTTAATGTTTCGTTTAAGTCACTATTTAAATAGACACCGTGTTCTATTTATAAGAAGTTTTAGGATTGAGACTTTTACATTTTTAAACAATTTTCAAAAGGAATCTGTTTACAAATTTCACTAGTACCTTTATACGAATCTATTAACTAAAGATTATTTACATAAAGCAAATGATGAAATTACATAAAGCAAAAAATAATAAACTTTGAATAGTAAAATACTGCAAGAAATGTCAGCCAAAACATACAACCCTAAAAAGAAATTTGAACCTTTTTTCTATCCTTTAGATGAAATTATGAGATTCTGTATAAACAAAGGATACTTGATTCATATCTGAAAACCAAAATGTTCCATCATGTCCCGTTTTTTTAGGAGGCCCACTTTTCGTATTTATACATGCATTACTCTTATCTCTGAGTCTTCATCATGCTTTACTACTTTAATTTGTGGGCCAATAAAAAAAAACCTTTTTTTACCTTTACTTCACTTAAATTTTTGAATTTGTTTCTGAGATGAGCCGCTTTTACAAAACTTTTCATTAAACCAAGTTTAATGTGCAATGGTGGAAGAAAGACACATTGCGGATTCACAAGTGGTTCATGTGATGTTTTTGGTGACAGGAATGTACGAGGGCGAGTCAAAAAATAAAGATAATTAATTTTAATTGATAAAATATACACACATACAAACAAAAACACTTCATCACTTTTTATTATAGTCCTCATTACATTCAAGACAGGTGCACCAGCACTTTAGCAGAATCTGGATTCCGCGAAAAAAAAAAATCTTTTGGTTGATAGTGAAGCCGAGTATGCACCGCCTCTTTCATCTTATCATCCGTGCGAAACTTCGTGCGAAACTTAGTGCTTCCGAGGGGTCCAAACACAAGGTAATTACTCGGTACAAGGTCTGGTGAATATGGAGGATGTGGAAGGTACTCGTGCAGATCCTTTAATTTTTCTGCCATCGCACGAGCGGTATGCCGCTGAGCATTATCCTGCTGCAACAGCACACCAAAACGGAGCAAACCGCGACATTTTGACTTGATTGTGGGTTTTAAATGGCTTTGAATTAGATCACAATACGATTCCCTGTTCACAGTAAATCCCTTGGTCATATCCTGTTTCAGGATTGGACCTTTTCAGTCCCAGAAAAGCGTGAGCATCACTTTGCCAGCCGACGAAGTTGTGCAGAAAGTTTTTGGTTTAGGCGATGATGAATGTCGCCACTCCTTGCTTTCTTGCTTAGTCTCTGGCTAGTAATATTGGATCCAGCATTCGTCACCAATGACGATACATCGTAAAAAGTCATCCCCATCAACTTCATAACGTCGCAATAGCGTTTCGCAAGCATCCACACGAAGTTCTTTGATTTTGGGGACAAGTTCTTTTGGTACCCACCAAAATGAGGAGACATTGCTGTACTGTAGCATATCGTGAATGACGGGGTATGCCGAGACATGACAAATCAACACTAATTCAGCCATCTCGTTGATTTTTATAGGCCGGTTTTCCCATATCAATTGTTCCACTGCAGCAATGTCAGCCACAGTCGTAGTGTGACGTCGGCCAGAGCGAGTTGCATGTCATACTTGACACCCCACTTTTAAATTCCTGTGCCGTTCGTAAACTTGCTGAAGTGATAAACAACTATGCCCGTATTGTCTTTGTAACTTGTGATGAATGTCTGCCAGTTTCTCACCCTTACTTCCCAAACACCAGATAACTGCACGCTGCTCCTCTTTGGAGTATCCTTCTAACTGCGCGGCCATCTTGGCTTTGATTTGCGGACGTCACAGTCGGCGCATAGGCCAAAGTATATGCGCTCGCAAGTTCCTCAAGTGGCAAGACATAACATATCTCTATTAGAATCCTCTACTATAAGATTTTAAATTTTTATGGCCATATTAAGGTTACTTTTTGACTCACCCTTCTAGTTTTTTCTTGGAGGCCACTGTTTACGGATGAAGTGATTTTTTCTATTGCGGCTATCCCATTGACATAGGAAGCAGAATTTAGTGTATCCTTGTTGCATGCTTGTTAATATCCCAATGACTTTCAACTCGCCACAAATGTTCCATTTGAATGTAGTGTAGTCAATAAATTTAGTATAGTACTCATTACCTCATATGTTTCCTTTGTATTTACTACATTATATGCTACAAGAACAGAGGGATAAACATTGCCTAAATGGAGGAGCAGTGCCTTTAGACTACGTTTCGATGAATCAATAAACATGCGCCAGTCTGCATACATTATGTTCATGTCCCAACGCCTGAAATAAGCCATTCACATCACAGCAATATACAATGTCTTCTTTTTCAACAAAATAGTTCGCAAAATAGCTTTGTTGATTTCTAAATGAACTAAATTTTACATCTTTAGCTAATAGATTCCAACCTTGAAGTCTAGAACCCAGTAATTCTGCGTCTGTTTGAGAGTCCCGTACAAGATCGTTAAGCTCTCCCTGCTTGATTTCATGATTGAACATGTCATAGATGTAGAGGGTTGAAATTGAGGATCTTGACCACTTGGGACATCGGAGGTGTTTTCCTCTGAATCAACAGTATATTTAACTGGAGCTGTAAGTACAGGAAGGTCTGCAGAATGAGAAACCGGTCGCATAGCGGAGGGTAGGTTTGGACAACGAATAGAATGTTTGGATTTGGACGAGAACCCCTTTACAATCTGTCAAACAAAAGTAGCAATCTGTTACGTGGTCTTTTGGTTCACGCCAAACCATAGGTACTCCAAATTTCATAGTACTATGTTTTCCTTGTAATCAGTTTCTCAGATTCCTGGAACGTTAATTGCTGCATGTATGTGGAGCCCAAGACTTAATCCACCTACGAAATATGTAGATTAGAGATACCTACAAAAACCTGAGTAAAGTAATCTATTTAATTCTGATTTCTCAGAAAATTTATTCCTCACAATAAAACTTACCATTAAAAAAAATGAAGCTTTGTTGATAAAGTTTTATCACAGTTAATAATGTCTGATTTTAAAATTCTAAGATTCATCTCAATTCATGAACAAAGTAATTGATTTCATGACTAAGTAGCATTGTTTACTACTTCCCCATGTGACGATAATTTTCTAAGGTCATTACGTAGACTATGGAACTCTTTCTTTCTATTCACAATTGACGTAATCCACATCATTCGAGTTTTATAACGTTGTGTATGATGTTAATATCAATTACCATTGTTTTAAATATCAGAATATTCGTTCATCAGTGTTTGCGAATATACTCTACACAATATCTGTAAGAAACTGAACATCAAGTCGGGAGCATCGTCAAATACATCCAATTGACGATTGTTTCTCAATAAGGAACCGTTGATTTTTATCATTATAGTCATTTGCGCCATGAATTCAAGGAGATGTATAAGATGTTATTAGAGGTAGTTCATAGAAGTTAAGGATCCATTCTCCAACAACCAAAAAAAAGAAAAAAAAAAAAAGTCGCCTTCAAAATTTCGGAGTAGAGGGAGGGGAAAGAAACTGGCTTCTCAATTGGCCACCCTCAATTAAAAGAAAATCCAAAAGCAATGTTGTCCTTCTTATTACAAGGAAACCTTTCGAACACTAAACATTCAGATTTTAATGAAACTTTGGAGAATGAATCTATAGATTGTGTTTGTTAATTGAAATGAATCTTAGCTGCGGAATCCAAGCGGAAGCTGCCTAAAATAGGCATTGAATATTCTCAAAAATCGGTCATTTTATCTTTCAAACACCAGATGGCGCTAATGATTTGTTTATAATCAAGAAACCAAGGACTTTCCTATGCCTTTTGATAGGAAAGTAAAGTAATTCCCTCTAGCAAAAGATTTCTATTTGTCATAATCGAATGCACATATTTTCCAATCCTGCGTTTCATCTTCATTCGAGTGAATTCAAAGTAGACACAAGTTTTGGAGAACAAAGGATATTTCAAAGCATCCGATTCCTTTCAATTTCTGCTGTCAATATCATTAAATTCTTTATGAAATGATTCTAGAAGTCCAACAGTATTAATTGAAGGGACCTTCTCCTAACACACCTACATGTTCTCTAGAATCGAAAGCGATTAAAAAAATGACTTAAGAATTTAATGTCAAGACTTTAACTGAAACAACAAATTAAATGCCAAAAGGATTTTTATCAAAAGTAAGTAAGTGTCTCATTAGAATCAAAGCGATTCGCATTTACCAAAAGTTTGATAAAATTGTTATTTTTCATTTAAACATTGAGAAATATTAGAACTTAACAGGAAATGAACGCTGTTGTAGGGTGATGATAAATTATAACAATAAAACTTGGAAGAAGGACTTTTCTAAGTTTTTTATTACAACAAAGTCGTTTGGTTAGGCTGAACATTTTCTCTAAAAACTGACGGAGAAGGAGAGCCTTGAAGGGTGATTCGCTACTCGATGAATGTGGGTTTTCTTGTTAGAGATATTATAGAAGACTTTTCTCCAAATCTGGATGTTTTGTTTGGGCTCAGATACCGGTAGAAACGAAATCTGGAACTTTGCACTTATTATTCAGAGATTTCCGAAAGCTTTTCTAGTTTTAATGGTGGCATTTCTACAGTAGTTCCTCAGGTGTGACTTTTGCGAGGGAAAAACTAAAATGAGAAGATAAGAATTGCATTAATCGACAATGAATTAAGAGACGCTGAGAGCGTCTTTCAAGGGGTGCTTGGTTGGCTTAACGAAAAATACTTTTTCTCAGTTTGGATGCTACAATCTGGGGATTTTCATTTACATTTGAAGAGTTTTTAAAAGCCATCAAATGTACTTCAGGTTTTTGACTTACCAAACATTGACAATTTGTCGTATTGTATCGGAAGCTAAAATATAAAATATTTTGTAAGTGAAAACAAAAACGTCTACAAATAAATCCTGATACAAAGAAATATTTTGTAAGTGAAAACAAAAACGTCTACAAATAAATCCTGATACAAAGAAATTCATTATTCCACTAGAGGAATTTTTTGTTTCATAAAAGTAAGTGTTTGAAACTTTAAAGAAATTTACAATATTTGCCAACTGAACGAATTCTAGAAAACTAGAGTAAGAAAGGAATATTATAAATTTAATGAATTTAATATCAGAATGAATCTAAATCCCAGTCTGTGACTGAACTGTACTCAAAGCTTAAAAATGTATTGGATAAAAACAAAACTGTAAGCATGTATGGTTTATTCTATGTAAGTGAATAAAGCTTTTATGAGAATTTCTTTATCTCATTGAGTTCCCATTTTATCCTGTAGGAATAAGAATTATCCAATCTAAGACTCTCTTCGTAAATTATTCATCATACGAAATTGTGGCTCACTGTAAAATATGTATATAGTTATTATTTCCATCAATATATATATTAAAGGGTGGGCCTTATGATAGGAACTAAAAATAAAAGTTGTATTTTGTATAAGGGCATCTGTCTTAACTTTTTTTATAATGAAAAAAATAATTTGTCAAAATTTAGCCAAATTTTGCGTATATTTAGAGGCAGCTACCAAAGTTTAAAACATTAAGTTTTCTTTATTTTAAGTAAAATACAAAGTAATACATTATTAAACCTTTTAAATTTACAATTGATAACTTCCATGATTACAATGGCATAAGATGAACTTCACAATTAAATTTAATATTTTGGAATAAAAATATGTTTAACGTGTGCGAATAAAACTGCAGAAAAAAATTAATAAGAAAAAGCACAAAAAATATTGGTTTGTGCTTTATTAAGTAATTTTTTACTTAAGTAAAATTCCCACACGTTAACATATTTTTAACTATTGGGTGAGTGCAAAAGTTCTACCCGTTTTTATTACCCATAAAGAAAAGCAAATAAACGCAAAATTAACAGTACCTATTATTGTGCATAATCCCCATTGCTATCTAGGACCTCTTGCCATCTTTCTGGTAGGAATGAATCCCATGGCGGTAAAATTCCGGCGGTTTCGAGTCAAAAAAAGTCCTGAATGGCAGTTTTCACAGCATCAAGATGATCAAAGATTTTCTGACTGAAGGAATTGTTCAAGGCACGAAATAGGAAATAGTCAGTTGGTGCCAAGTCAGGAGAATAGGGAGGGTGGGGTAAAACCAAAGCCCAGTAACTTTTGGCTAGTGATGACAGCAGCATTTGGCCTGGCGTTATCGTGAAGAAGGATAACACCGCGACGATTGATGAGACCTGGCTGCTTTGCTACCAAATTTGAATGCAGCCTGTCTAACTGTAGACAGTAGAAGGCAGCATTGATGGTTTGGTCGAGTGGCAGGACCTCCCAGTGAATTATTCCCTGCACATCCCACACACACTCAATAACACCTTCTTGGGATGAAGTTCAGCTTTCGAAGTCGATGCCGGTGGATCAGAAGGGCGACACACAGTCCTACGACGCTTTACGTTACGGTACATAACCCACTTCTCATCTCCTGTCACAATTCGTGTCAAGAATGGGTCATTTTTGTACCGGGAAAGCAAGGAAACACAGGTGGCGATTCGGTCATCCCGTTGCTTAGCTGTCAGGTTATGTGGAACCCAACGATCCAACTTTATCGTAAAATCCAACTTAACCAGCCGTCTCTCGACTGTTGTCCGGTGTACATTGAAGGTCTCCGCTAATTCTTGCACTGTTGGTTTCGGGCTGTTCGTTATGGCTTGATCAATATCGTCCTCTCCAACGTGTGATGGCCGTCCACTCCTAGCCTGATTTGGCAGCTTCTGTCTCCTTCCCTAAATTTATGAAACCATCGACGACATGTGCTTTCATCTATTGCATCCTCCCCATAAACTTGTCAAACATTGCGACATGCTGCGGCTGCCGTACTCTTTTTATCAAACTCTTATAACAAACAATGTCTTACATGCTCCTTCTCGTGTTCCATGTTACGCCCTCTGATATTTTTTTTTGAGATGATTAACTTTGTGAGACACGATGCATTTATATGTGAGGCATCCACACGTTTGATTGGCAGACGATTTGCGTCATTACAATGTCATGTATAAGGGCAATTCCATTGCAAATTTTCATATCCAAAAACGGGAAGAACTTTCGCACTGACCTAATAATAATTATATGGTTTTAAACCATTCTTTTTACTCTTCAATCTAGACTTCCCTTGAGTCATCCATCAGCTATTTTAACTGTTTTATGTTAACATGATTTCAATAATTCTTAAGAAATATCGTGTGTCTATTAAGAAACTTATTAACCAATTTTCTAATGTGCATAAGAAACTGGCTGCTACTTGAACTATTGCCATTATATTTAATGAATATTGTATCGGTAATAGTTTAATTCCTAGGATTCCATATTATTTTCAACCTAAGATAAGAAATTATATTTGTAAAATTCAATGTCAATCTCTTAGCATTAGATTGGTAGAACTAAAACAAGATCCCATCTAAAACATTTCATGTAAAATACTTTGCCAAGACCCCCATGCTCATAACGCTTTCACTGTTAAAAAGTTATGAGATCTCATGTAGAGCCATGCCCCTAGCTCTACGAGGCCTAACTCTAAAAACCCTCTATCTTGGTCAAAAAGTATGGCTTGGCCGTTTCGTGACTGTCACACAGACAATCCCATGGAGTTATGTAAAGGCTATGGAGTATGCCAAGGCATACTTTTTGACCAAGATAGTAGAGTTTTTAGAGTTAGGGCTTGTAGAGTTAGGCCTTGTAGAGTGAGGGGCTTGGCTCTACATGAGATCTGATAACTTTTTAACAGTGAAAGCGTTATGAGCATATTGGCAACGTATTTTACATGAAATGTTTTGGATGGGATTTCATTTCTTTTTGTAAAATGAGATCTGATAACTTTTTAACAGTGAAAACGTTATGAGCATATTGGCAACATATTTTACTTGAAATGTTTGGGTGGGATGAAATAGTTCCATGAAACGGCCAAGCCATACTTTTTGACCAAGATAGAGGGTTTTTAGAGTTGGGGCTTGTAGAGTTAGGGCTTGTAGAGTTAGGCCTTGTAGAGTTTCAGTCAGAGGTAAATGAAAAAAAAATAAGCCATTACCTCTGGCTTCGAAGATAGCTTATTTCCAGGTATTTCACTTGATTGTAGTCCGTTTAACCAAACATTCATTGTTTTACTTGTAGTAGGCCTACCAGTAGCCATTTCTCTTGAGTTTTTCGAAAACAACTTACTAGGAGGTCAACCTTAGGTCAACTGCATTCTTTGACTGACATCTGCACTGACACCAGGGAATTTTGAATCACCCTGTTTATAATGCCATTAAAATATTACACTGTATTGTAAGTTATTGGTGAAAGAAAGTGAAAAAAGATTTCAAAGATAACACAGGCCAACAAAAAAATTTTTTTAAACTTTTTTAACATTAATAGGTGAGTTTTATGGTTTTATAGCTGCTGATTCCATATCTGACATCAGTATTTTACTATCACCCACAGTTTCGTCACAATGTGACTTTGTTACAAACTAGAAAATTTGTGGAAGATACTACAGGAATGAAAACTAAATTAATGTTATTGTATAAAGCTTTTCTTTAAGTATAAAAATGAAAATACCTCTTTATTACATAGGCTTATGTGTCTATTTCTTTATATTTCCTTTCCCTCTTCTCCTTAAAGCTTCTGGTGTAGCATTTTCTCCTGTGAGTAGCTTGCTGAACTTCTCGGTGAAATGACCAGCAGTAGTCTCCCATCATACTGGTATTCCAGCGGCCCTGATACCTTCTTTCTATCACTTTGATATCTTGATGGAAACACTCACCTTGCTCCTCACTCACATTCCCCAATTGTCTGGGAAAAGTCAAGGTGGCTGTTCAAAAAGTGAATCTTCAGGCTCATCAAACATCCTAACTTTTTGAACTTCTCTTGCATGTTGGCTACAATAGAAATAAAATATGAGTCCTTTTTGTCGCCTAAAACCTGCTTGAATGATACCCAAGCCTCCCTCTCATTTACATTCATTTTAAATTCAAAGTTGGAATCGAACATCATTTTGCGGATATCGAGTCCAACAAACACCCTTCTTTCAATTTTGATTCCGATAAATGAAGAAACTTTTCGCAGAGATCCTTGAAACATTGCCCATCTTTGGGTAAGGCTTTCACGAATTGTTTCATTAGGCCTAATTTTATGTGTAGCGGTGGCAGCAGAATGTTTTCCAGATCCACGAGATTCTTGTGCAGAATGTTCTTCTCACCAGGCTTTAAAAACTTTCTTGCAGGCCAGTTTGTTCTGTTGTCAGTTAAAAAATAGTTATCATGACTTCCCTAACAGACCACATATATACAAGAATATATTCTCGTAAAATGATATAACAACTGGACGTGCAAGAGGAGGAGAAATTACGTATTGCATAAAAATTGTCATCCTCTTTGTTGCAATGGACGAATAATAAAGCATTGGATGATATCTTTGTGCTGCATTAGAACAGATTCCTGAAAGGTTCATTTCCTTGAAAAAGAATGCTCTATACGATGAATTTTGTTTTTGAAGTCATATCACACCAGAAGATGAGTTTCAGATTGTGCAATCACATTTTCTGAATAACATGTGGTATTTCTAAAACTCGTATGTGCTGGTTTGAGCGTTGGCAGTTGCGGATTCAATCCCTGACACCGGCGAAGATCTGGGATTGTTTCAGCTGAATTCCCATCGGTGCTAGGGTCCACCCTGCCCTCTATCCAATGGGTTCTACGTTTTTTTCCCGGGGCTTAAGCGCGGTCAGATCTTATCTTTAATTCCGTTCTTCACGAAATGCCTGGAGCCTTACCTCCCGCGATGGTTAATAGCTATACTATAATACTTTAACTTTAAAATTTCTTTAAAATAGTCAGTTCAACTGTTCTACAGCTGCGCTTAAAATTTCGCAGAAACGTTGATCTAAATATTTAGACGTTCAATTATATTCATTCGCTTATTAACATGCATTATTTGTTCTTAGAAACAACTTGTTAACAGCACAAATTAGCTTATTTGGTTTTCATCAGTCCGAAATTGTAAGTCGAAAGTTATCAGCGTTAAACTATTGAGGTTTATTTTCAGCCCAAACTCCAGAAGAGATATTTGAAATGGATGATACCCCATTCACTTTCATTCGAAATAAATTACCTTTCATGCATAAAATGAAAGTAAAGCAATTGGAAGATTTCTGGAGAGCATTACACAACTCCATTATTAATCACGTTTAATTGAAACCATCCACGAGATAATTATTCTGTCACTGTTTAATTCTTGGCTGTTTGAGATTCAAGAAAATGAAGAATCTTTAGAAAAGATAGAAGAAAAGTTTTCTTTTCTCAGAGATTTAATAATTTAACGAAATTAAGGAAAATCACTTCTAATTTTCGTTGGGTTTATCCTTGAAAGCTTAAAAGTATTAAATAATAGTTAAATAGCTGGCTCATAAATTGTATTTTGTCAAAATAAATTCCTAAATAAATAAATATAGTCAAAACAAATATAGGAAGAGTGAAATGCTATGTTAATGCTAAGAAAAGTTTTCAATATTTTAGTTTTCAAACAAAACTAAATTCTTCACATTGAAAATTCTTTTTATTCCTATTTATTCCTATTGCGAAAATATTAATGAGTAATTTAAACATTAAACCTAATATTTTAATATTAAAACTACAAAACAAAAGATTACAAGTAGGTGAATATATTTACAGCAGCAATAAGTTTTCTTGATAAATTTAGTTTTTTTTTCTTCCTTTTTCAATTAACTAGAAAAAAAATATAAAAGTCCTTTTTTTCTCCAACAGCAAAGAGATTAAAAATGATCCATCGAATTATTTATGATTACGAAAACTATTTTGATTTTACTCAACAGATCGTAATATTATTACTGTTCATATTTGTGTGTGTTAAAATATTAGAAAAGGATACAATATAGAGGAAATAATAACAAGAACAATAATCTTCATTATATGTTTTGAGGACTGTTCATACCCCCTCTTCAGATAATATGATAAAAGATACAAAAAAGGAAAAATAAGGAATATACGAAAGCAACACTTGAACAACAACATTGAATTTCAATAACCAATTTGCACTAAATATACAACTTATTATTACAACAATGACCTGTTCATCGACGAAATATAAACCAAATATTTATCTAAGATTGTAGATAATGTATTGATAATAGAGGCATCAGTGTTATAGCATTTTTTTCACTTAATCAACAATGACTCAATGAATTTTCTTAACTAATTGTCTTTTTCAGTTGTGTAAATAACAGGCTTATCAATTAACAGTTTATGACCTCATCTTAAAGTACCGTAAACTTACTAATTCATTTCTTCTTAAATTATTGTAAATTACAACACATCAACACATTTAAATATTTATAAAAGATAAAGAAAACTTGAAAATTGAATATTTTTAAACAATAAATTTGTAATTTAGACACGTGTTTGATATCACGTTTTCCTTTGTTTAAATTTTTGTTTTGTAGTATTATTATTTTAGGGTTGGGAAAGAGAGAGATTATTCTCCATCCCATGAATTTTAGTAATGGCTCGTCAAAGTCTTTAAAAAAAAGACGAACTATCGCCGATATGTTGATGTGTTGTAATTTACAATAATTTAAGAAGAAATGAATTAGTAAGTTTATGACCTGTTTATAACTTGTGTATCGCTATAAGGTATTGCTTATTCTGTTGCCTGATGGCTCTTTCGTGTTCTTTCATTCGAATAATAACCTTGCAATTAGATTTTTTTTTTTTTTATTTTAATTTTAATAATTTTACAATTCCAGTCCTACTAGATCCACTTTGAAAGTGATCTGTCTGTAGGTTCTGTACAATATATCCATTTGAGTTATTACAGAATATATATACATCATTTTTTTTTTTGAAATAATTAGTTATGTTACCATCCATATATTGTTATTTAGTAACTATAATAATAATATACTATATACTAGTATTAATATACATATATCAATATTATTGTAAATATTATAACATATAATTGTAATTAATTTTATAAAAATATTTGACTATTCAATGTTAAATAATTAATTATGAGATATCATTTTTGATTGCATACAAATGTGTGTTAGTGTTCTATTAATAACATTATAATTCAATTTAAACAGAAATACTTCTTTTCTTTAAAAGAAGAAAAAATTTTTTTCTAAAGAACTAAAAAAAAAAAAATTAATTTTAAATTTATTAAACAAAAACCATAAAATTAAATATTAATAAATAATATTTCTTAATTTCTTTAATGTTATATTAAAAACATATCATCTATAAAACAGAAATATTTTTTTTTTTTTTTTTTTTTTTTAATGTTATTATTTATACTATTCTAAATTTTTGAATATCTATATTTATAGTATTCAATATAAATAATTAATTTAAGAAATATTATTTTTGATTACAATCAACAACAATATTTTTTCATTTCTACATTTCTTTAATAATAGTACAATTCGACAATACAATTTAAAATAATAAGGTTTTTTTTTTTTTTTTTTTTTTTTTTTTTTTGTAAATATGGGTTTCTAAATAATAAAATATGTATCTAAATGTTCCAGTTTATTTTTTCACCTATTATTTTATGTAATATTTCATTTTTTAATGCACTTATTTTATTAAATTCATTTTGTTTTAAACTATCTTCTATTTGTGTAAAAAGTTTCAATAATATTCTATTTTTGTTTCTTAGACCAAAGTTATTTTTTGGATTTTCATAATAAAGAATCTTTATTAGGTTATTTCTAGAGTTATTTTCTAAGTTATTTTTTCTATACTGTTCTTTTATTTTGTAAAAATTTTTTATTATTAAAGAATACATTATTTTTTCTCTAGGCATTAGAATTTTGTATTTAATTCTTATATTTATTTTTTTATTTTTTGTTAAAGTGCCATAATCTTTTATTATATAGTTTATTATTTTATTTAATATTCTATTTATATTATTAATGTCTGTATTGTTTAGATATATCCAGCAACATAATCCATAATTTATTAATGAGTCAATAAAAGATTTATATAACAGTATTTTATGTTTTATAGAAAATATATTTTGTATATGTTTAAACATAAATATTAAGGAGTTGAGTTTATTTAATATATATAAGTAATGAGTTTTCCAAGTGAATTGATCGTTAATTAGTAAACCTAAATATCTATTTGTATTAATTATTTCTATGGTTTCACAGTTACATCTGTTGGAATTTATGTTATTGTTCCTCAAACAATTATGATTATGGTATTTTATGAATGGATTTGCATGTAAAAATTTATTTTTTGTTCTGATTATCATTAGTTTTGTTTTTTGACTATTTATTTTCATTTTATTATTATGTGTCCATACAATTAATTTATTAAAGTCTTTTTGTATGTTTTTTTCTGCAGTTTTACAATTTTCATTAATATTTATTAAAATAATATCATCAGCGTAAGCATAAATTTTTGATGTAGATATTGTACTATACAATGTGTTTAAATATATAATAAATAAGAGTGGTCCTAAATTTGAACCTTGAGGGATACCTGTTTTTAATTTATATGTTTTACCTAGTTTTGAATTTAAATTAATTCTTATTTTTCTGTTTTTTAAGTAATTTTTTAATATTTCTATCATTTTTCCTCTTATACCAATATTATATAATTTTTGTACTAATATATCATGATTTATACTATCAAATGCTTTTTCATAGTCAATAAAAATAATATAGATATACTGTCCTTTGTTTAGGGCAGTATTAATGGTATTTTGAAAATCTTGAAATAGTTTATCAGTACTTAAATTTTTTTGATATGCAAATTGTTCTTTTTTTAATATCTTATATTTAGATAGAAAGTTATATATTGAGTTGGTCAAATAAGTCTCTATAATTTTGAACATATTGGAAAGAACAGAAATTGGTCTGTAATTTTTTATTTCATAGATTTTTCCTTTTTTATATACAGGAGTTATTTTTGCCGTTTTCCAAATATTTGGGTATATTCCATAATCATACATGCTTTTTAAAAGTTCATGTGTTATTGTTGCAAATATATCAATATAGTTTTTTATATCCTTTATAGCAATGTTATCTATACCAACAGTGTTTTTATTTTTCATTGATCTGATAATTTTTATTATGTCCTCAATATCGGGTATATAAAATCCTATTGTATTTGTTAATGTTTCAATGTCTTCATTATTATTTGTAATGCTGCAGTTACATGTATTTTTAATTTTACTGAATGTTTTACCAAATAGCTCATAGATATAACAATTATTTTGATACCACAGTGTATAGCACTAATGCTAACATTACCATGAATTTTTTGGCTGAAGGCCCATTGTCATACAAAATTAATGCCATAAGTTTGGCAGTTACTAAGGCTATGAAGATATGTTCCAATGGAAAATTGTTGCTTGAAGAATTGGTTAGGATTAGAAGAATTTTTATGAATAATAATTACCCGTTAGATTTTATCAACAATACTATTTCCAGAGTATTGAAAAAAGAAAAATTAATGAATACGCAAAAAATGAACAATAAAATTGAAAAGAAGGTTTAGAAATATGTTTCTATCCCGTATGCGTTGTTGTTGTTGTTGTTATGTTCCGTCAAGTCGAAGACGACTTCTGGTGACTATATGGACAAAGGCTCTCCAAGCAGTTCTATCAAACACCCTTTCTTTCAACTCCTGAAGACACAGATCAGATGACTCCACTATATCATCCATCCATCTTCTACGTGGTCCTCTTCTTGTTCCTTCAACTCTCGCCAGCATTTCTGTCTTTTCCAAACCATTTTTTGACCTCATAACGTGACCATAGTACCTTAGTTTCTGTCTCATAATCCTAGCCTCGAGAGAGCAGCTAGCCTGGATTTCCTCAATGACTGAGTGATTAGTTCTAAAAGCCGTCCATGGAATCCGAAGTACTCTTCTCCAGCACCATAGCTCAAATGCATCAATTCTTCTTCTCTCACTCTTTCTAAGGGTCCATCCCTCACATCCGTACATCACCACAGGGAACACCATTGTCTTCACGATTCGGATTTTCGTTGCTGTTGAAATACCGCGATCTTTAATGACCCTTTCGAGGCCCTTCATAGCTTGCTTTCCCAAAACACATCTTCGGTGAATTTCCTTCTCACATCTCCCATCATTGTATATCCGGGATCCCAAGAAAATAGTTGAGTCCACTACTTCGATAGTTTCAGGATCATTTAATTTGAATCCATTTGAGATTCCCGAAGTCATGATTTTTTGTTTTCTTCAGATTTAAATATAGGCCGGCCAATTCACTTTCCTTCCTGACCTTTTGGATCAAGCACCTCATGTCTTCCTCTGTTTCTGCTACCAAAGTAGTGTCGTCGGCATATCTTAAATTATTTATGGTGATGCCACCCAATCTAAAACCTTCTTCATGCTCTTCAAGGTTGGCGGCTCTCATAATGTATTCTGTGTAAAGGTTAAATGAGTTAGGGGAAAGCACGCATCCCTGCCTCACTCCTTTACCAATTTTAAACCACTCGGTGTTTCCAAAAGCTGTTCTCACTGCTGCTTCTTGGTCTTTGTATAGTTTTTGGAGCAAAACAATATAATGTTCTGGTATCCCCAGAAAGCTGAGGTATTTCCACAGGAGTGAGTGATCCACGCAGTCAAATGCCTTGGTGTAGTCAATGAAACATAGATAGATATCTTTTTTAAATTCTCTCGCCTTCTCCATAATCCATCTGATGTTTGCTATCTGATCATGTGTTCCCCTCCCTCTCCTGAAACCAGTTCGCAAGCCAACTCTCTTTCAAGATGTGGTTCAATCCTCTTTTGCGAAATCTTCAATATGAGGGTGACTTAAATAAAAGCCTCGCTACTATTCCAGGTCAGATTAATATAAAAATGCCCATTTAAAGCAAAAAATACCTTAGGTTATATGCTCAATTGTGAGAGGAAACATGTTAACAATATAAACAAGATTGGTGTGGTATGTGGGATACAATATGAAGGTGGAGATAGGGCTTGTAAATATATTGGGGAGACTAAACGCAAGGCTATTATTGGAATGAAAGAACACGAAAGAGCCATCAGGCAACAGAATAAGCAGTACCTTACAGCGATACACCAGTTACAAACAGGTCATAAACTGTTAATTGATAAGCCTGTTATTTACGCAACTATAAAAGACAATTATTTAAGAAAATTCATTGAGTCATTGTTGATTAAGTCAAGAAAATGCTATAACACTGATATCTCTATTATCAATGCATTAGATTACAATCTTAGATAAATATTTGGTTTATAATTCGTCGATGAACAGGTCATTGTTGTAATAATAAGTTGTATATTTAGCGCAAATTGGTTATTGAAATTCAATGTTTTGTATAAGTGTTGCTTTCATAATATGCCTTATTTTCCCTTTTTTGTATCTTTTATCATATTATCTGAAGAGGGGGTATGAACAGACCTCGAAACATGTAATGAAGATTATTGTTGTTATTTTCTATATTGTATGTATGTTTTTTTTTTTCTAATAAGGTCGTAATATTCTAAACTGAAATATTTCACTCAACAAGAACTCAGTTCACTATCTCATTCGAAAGACCCCTAGTACAAAGTACTAATTCATTCTAAAGTTAATTCAAGTGATAATAATCCTTAGGGAGAGTTGCTTTAGTTGGCTTTAATTGTATTCTTCGACAATTTGAAGATGATTCAGCGACTAATTAGATACCAATGAAATCAAATACCTTTGTTGAATAACGACTGAAGAAAGGAAAATAAAAAGCATCTAATGGTTGAAATGCTCCAGTTTAAAGAGTGTTCGCACATTGAATTGAAGAAAAAACATTGTATCACATTAGCTCGGAAGAAGCATGCAGCTCATCTGTAATTTTTATTTGTAAATCTATATACAGCCAGACCTCGATATAAGGTCACCCGCATATAAGGTCGCTTTTCTGAAGTCCCGGCTCATTGAATAGGAATTCTTTGATATGGATTATCGGATATACGGTCAGGTCTTAAATACCGTAATCGCATATAAGTTCACTTTTGTCTGTGATTTCAGTGCCACACTGATTCAATTCCAAGAATTTTTCCTGTAGGTACGATCTTTTATCGGTGTCATTTCTCCTCCTGACGGAGGGACAGCTTTTTCACAAAGCACTTCATTCCCTCAAATTCTAGGAAAAAAGATGATGAAGACGACATTCCTTTACCTGCGTTAATACAAGATCTAAGAAATGGCGGCTGTGCTATAGAAGGGGAAAGTGAATATGTGAGAATTGATGATAAAATTGCTACCACTTCTCAAACTTCGATTTCCGAAATTGTGTCGCAAGTTTTAGATTCCAATGCATTAGAAAGTGAGGATAACGATAGTGATACTGTAAGTGAAGCGGTGACACAAGCAGAAGCACTCAAGAGCATTAAATTTTCAGAAACTACAAAACTTAGAAAACATCGTACAAAAGATGAAACCAAAATCGCGACAGTCCTGTATTATGGATTATTTTAAGTAAGGTTAGTTGTACATTAATACTTTGCTTGAGCATACTAGTACTGTTTGTATACAATTTTATTCCGAATTAAAATTTTAAACTGTGGAAAATTATGGAAGAAGATAAAATTCCGAAGAAATTAATTGATATAATTAGAAGTATATATAGAGAAGCAAAAATTAATATAAAATTCATGAACGGGAAAATATCAGAGCCTTTAACTGTAAATAATGGAGTGAGACAAGGATGTGGACTTTCCCCAATACTTTTCAACATATATATAAATAGAATTCTAAAAGAATGGAAATCAATATATAAAAATGGTATCCAGATCACAAAAGATAAAAAATTGAAGACAATACTATATGCTGACGATCAAGTTTTGATAGCAAATTCAGAAGATGAACTTCAAATTGGAGCAAATCATTTAAATACTATCTCAAAAAATTATAAAATGAAAATTTCGGAATTAAAAACAAAATCCATGGCAATGTGTGGAAAACAAATACAAAGAGTGAAAATTGTAATTAATGGAAAAATAATAGAACAAGTATCAGAGTTTAAATATTTAGGAAACATAATTTCATGTTATAACGATGAGGCAAGCCTGATATCAAACATACAGACATACAACAGAATGAATCGAATAATTAGAAGAAGATTTGGAAAACCAATGACGAAAGAAACACTACTAAGATTACATAATATTACAGCCAAAGCAGCAATTAAATACGGGAGTGAAACCTGGATACTAAAACAAAGAAACAAACAAAGATTGGAAACTGCACAAATGAAATTTCTGAGACCTTTATTAGGATTTACACGTCTCGACAAAAAGAAAAGTTATGATATTCGAGCCCAACTTAAAACTCCAAGTTTAATTCAAGAAATTCAAAATTACCAAAAAAATTGGCTTAACCATGTAAAAAGGCTATCTAACGACAAGATTCCAAATTTGATTTTGAAATATCAGCGCAAAGGAAAAAGAGACAGAGGACGACCAAAACTACGATGGAAAGACCAAAATCATCTTCAGAGCTAGAAACAGACAATCATTGTCTATACCTAAGATGTTCAAGACAAGACAAGACAAGACAAAATTTTAAAAAAATAATTTCTTTGTGATTCCATTAATTTTAATTGGTTCAGCTAAATTAAAAAAATTATAACCTAATAAACTGATATTTTTGTACGTATTAAATATTACAAAGAATTATACTGTATTTACATAATGCTTATTTAGTGACAAATGTGTATGAATCGGTTATAAGGTCATCCCGCTTATAAGGTCACTTTCACAAGGTCCCAAGATGTGACCTTATATCGAGGTCTGACTAGTTTTATTGAAAGTGCGTAATATTTTTCTCCTAATTCAATGTATTGGTTGATAATTAATCAAAAAAGAAAAACAAGAAATTCAAGAGGAATGAAATATAAAGTTACGGAACTTAATGATTAGTAGTCAATATTATATTTAGGATTTTAAATCCCAATATTGTATTGTCCGAATAAAATTTCAATTATTTTATCCAAAGTCCCAGGAAGATGACGGACTTCTTTTTCAAGGATAATAAACACAAAGAATTTTTGAAAGCTTAAAAATTACTAAGTTAACCAACCAGTAAAAATGAATTTCTTCAGCCTTCGTCACTTGTGGCTGCTTCCAAATGAACTCGATTAGAATCTTTCATTTCTGTGTCTTCATTTGGATTATTGAGGACCTTATTCAGGGACCGTATCCCTAGCTCTGAATGCTATTTTTAGGTTGTGTTATTTTAGTAGAGCTGTAGGTGCTGATTTCTTGATATGGAATAAATGATATCTAATTTCCGTTTCCTTCACATATCTAAATCTTCTTTTAGCAAATCACTATTCTTCCATCACCTTTTACCCCTATCCAGTTCATTTGGACTCGGCCGCCAGCGACGAAGGCTGAAGAAATTCATGTTTATTGGATGGTGACTTAGTAATTTTATATTTTTTAAAATTCCTTGTGTTTATTATCCTTGAAAAAGACGACCTTCGAAACATGTTGTATAAAATAATTCAAACTTTATTCAAGCCGTTCAGCCTTGGATTTTAATATCTTATCTGTTGTGCACTGTAATCTCATCGTTATATTTAAGAATAGCAGACCATTTGAATTATATTAGTTAAACCACTATTCGGTCTAAATTTACCTTTGCTGATTTAACAGTCTTTTAGGCACAATTAAATAACTTAATCTTCAAAATGGAACCTTGTGCCAGGACCTGACTGCCGTCACAAAGACATTTTAGAGACATTTTTGCTTCGTCTCCGTTTAATGAAGTCTCCAAATTGATTGTCCAGTCACTAAGACTACGACCTTTCTTTTTAAAACAATTCCATTCACGAGTTCTTATCTTTGCTGTCATGGCTGTGTTAGCTACTACATTCCTGTTTGTATTGTTACTAACAATGGATTTTCATTTTAAGACACATTTGCACATCATAAAATTATAAGTGCGCTTCAAAACCACAAATACGAAACGAAATCGGCATCGTACGGAAAATAGAATTAGGAATATTTAAATTTTGAAACCTTTTGGCAAAGCTATCTTTAAGAATTGCAATTGTTAAAAGCAATCAGGTTTAATCAATTATTCACAATTATTGACTATCATTTGGATCCGAAGAAATCAAGGTTCTACTTCTGCCAATGGAAATCTTTTATTGTTTCTTTCTGTTTTTAGGTAATTTTTCTTTAAAAAAAGAACAAAAAATAATAAAAGACAAAAAGAAAAAAAGAAAAACACTCAAGACGTGAATGCAAATATTATTAATACAATAATTTGGTTTAAGAAAACAAACTTAAGCTACAAGAAGCTGAATAATTAGGATTTTGCAGAAACAAATTGTTTAATGAAATTAAAATATTAATGTAGAATTGTGAGGAAACCATTACGATTATGCATTAACAGTTAAGTCTTTCTTTGGCTGTTGGCAGAGCGAGCAGTAAGCATAACTACATACTCACAAATAACTTTTAATTCGGTCACAAACTTTTAATTCTTATCTGCAGCGGGGAGCTGTTGCATCTTTGACGGCTCGTATCACACTGCATTCGTTCTCATTCAACAATCAACCCGAGACATCATTATATGTGGCGCGTGCCGCGTGTCTCTCGATTGTTGGTCTTGTTAGTCTTTGCCATTTTCTTGTGGCGAGTTCTTGTCGAGAATAAATATTTTGATTTACTCTCTTCCACCACCTTAGTATCTTTTGTAAACCCTTGAAGAAGGAGATTTATATACAATTAAATTCTTTCACCACAAGAATAAAATAAAATTATGTGATTTATATCTTAGTGTCCTAAATATCTACCACTAGGATACCCAGATGAAAGTAATCGAAACATTTAAAGGGAGCTGTTAGGAAGCAGAATCTTTTTTTTTAATTGAGTTTGAATCAATGACAGATTTACAAAAGACAAATGTATTAAGTGGTTTCTAAGAATGGGATCATTAAGAAAGGAAATCCTTGTTATTGTTACAATTTCCCCCCATCATATTCATGGGTATAAAATTCAACAAAAACCCCCTTCTTTTGTTTGTTTGCTAAGAGTCGATGACTCAGTTGAGTCTGATGCTTATTTGCAGTCAAATGATTCTTTACTTCCACCCTCTCTCAAAAACAAATCCTTGCAAAAACGGCTAATTGCTTACCTTAAAATTATTAAGTAGCTTAATGAGAATACAATTTGTAATATGAGCACAATTATTTTAGTTTTCCACCCACCCGTCCTTCAAAATTAATTCCTTCCATATTTGGGCATGGTTAGCAGTGGAGGATTAAGCTTGCATGGGAACCCTGGCTGAAAATTTTGTCGGGGCCCGTGAATCAAACTGATTTCTGTTTATTAGTAAAAAGGGATCATATTCTGGCCAGATGTACGTAATTGGTTCACCCACACAATGTGTTAATAAAACAGGAGAACTCAAAAAAAAAAAAAAAACCGTTTTTAAGCGACTAGCAAACATGTTTCGTTGCACACGTATCAAACGCACTGACTATATATAAGCAACTAAATAATTGTGATGCTCGATTGCAATGTGCAAATACTCCAATAAATAAATTTGAATCTTACGTAAATGTGCGTACACATACGAATTCCTTTTTACTTTTAATTGTAGTATATTTTTTAATTACATAATTTGAGGTCCTTAAAATATTGGGGGTCCTAGTAGCAGTCGAGTCAGCCCCCCTCCCCCTTCCTTATCTTAATCCACCAGTGACGATCAGTCCCCAATGGAGATCTCAGCGTACTTAATAATAATAAAGAAGGTGACCCTAATGATAAGGCTCCATTGTGACCTTAATTCTCATCTACGATTAAATACTCGGAAGTTGATTTGACTCAACTAATGTCCTCCAAATGAAAGTTGGCCGGCGGAAGTTTGAACTGCGCAGCACTTCCGGTAGCTGATCAATTATGTTTTCCTGTCACAATGGACGCCGTCGTCTGTTTTCACTGAGGAAGACATGTTAATAACACCAAATTAAAACTTCTCTCGACTATTTAGCATTATTTCAATACCAGTTGCTAACAATAAGTATTTATATAAATTAATAAATATATATTATTTATAAATACAATGCTCTTTTGCAAAGTAACAAGCGATTACCGTAATGGCGGCGTCCTGTCATAAAATGGAAGTGCCTGACCAGACTAATCGATCATACATGCGCAGATCTCAAAAAGACAGGGCGTCCATCTCTCATTTGGAGGACAATAGCATATTACTATTTCTCATTTCAGATTTTTTACAATAAAATAAATATTAAGTAAGAACTGTTGAAATCTATTTCTTGTTTAGTTTTTAGTTTGCATCTGCCCTGTTCAGGAAAGGTGCGAGGTGTTGCTACCTTTGATGTGTGTCTGATCGTAAGGGACGCCCGAGGCAGGGTTGTTCCAGGTCTTCCTTTGAGACTACGTCTGCAGAAACAGTGCAGTCAGAGCGGTAAGTAATAATTACATCTCATAAAGAAAGTGTTTTCAATGATTAATTTTACTTCCTACTACCATACTTAAATATTATACTGCTAAGATAATTATTGAATTATTGGCTCACTGATTGACAAACCACTTATATTATTTACAAATGTTCATTAATCAACTTTTCACTAATTTTTTACTATTTGTTTATTTTTTGGTTAAAATTACTTTAATTCAATAGTATTTTTATGGATTCTCAAGTTTGTCTAAATTGATGTTTACGATTTATTATGGGTTTTATTTCATTCTAATTTTTTGCTAATTTTTTAAGAAAGATCGAACAATGTTGGACGAAAATTAATTATTAAAAGTGGTTATTATTTCCTTTGTTTAAGGACCATTAGTTGGTTCCTAATATTTCAAAATAAAAATTGATTTGGAAATAAAAACAATGCATCGACAGAAAATTTTATTCTTTACTCAGTAAATGTGTTTTTTAATGGTTAATCAAACTATTAATGACTTTATTAGTGGCTATGATGAGCATGACCTGAAATCTATTTTTTTCTTAATTTTTGAACAAGAATTATCAAAAAAAGTCTAAAAGTATGAAATTTCAAAGTGTTTTTAAGTTAAGATCAAAGTGAATTGTATCTATAATTGCTAAAATATTCTAAAAAATAAAATTACTCTTAAATTTAAATTCTTGTAATTAAACTGTGTTTCGTGAAATGTTCCTGTTGAATATTACTCTTGATCTTCTGTTGCAAGAAATAGAAACATATTTTCAGATCCATCCCAAGTAGTTTATGATGTAATACTTTAGTTGAGAGGTGAATCTTCTTTTAAAATTCCTTAACAGTGTTAGAGATGAAAGGATCGTTCACTTATTTCAATTAATTTCTTACTAATGCATTTCACTGCTGATTGAAATTGGAAAGTGAGATTTATTATGTGTTGTTTTTTCTTGTCTTTATTCATACTATTTAATATGAAACAACATCTACTTCCGAGCTGTTCCTATAAAGTCAGTCTTTGTTTCTGGTGAATGCTACTCATTTTAGCTGCACTTTTACTGGCGCAACCAATCAAATTCGTGGACTGATTTCCCTAGGGAGGACGTGTAGTTCCTTCGAAGGAAACACGGCATCACTGATTTATTGTGACTTTCTTCGAGACCAAGTCTTAAGGGATGGTCGTTTCTCCTTTTATAAAATAGTTATAGGAGCTATTTAGTGAAGAAAAAGAAAGGCTCATCTCCTTTTAGTGATAGTTAATTCATTATAACATTGAAATACAGTGATTAACAAATCTATTTTCTAATTAACTATTTAACATTAAAATTAAGTTTTGTGAAATTCACTTCATAAAACGTAGAAAGCCCTCGGCAACAGAAAAAGTAAATCTTATGAAATTTAAAATGACTTTCGTGTTTCTGTTTCTTCAATAAAAGAAAGACTAGAAGAAAACAATTAAATATCAGTAGTTAATTAAATACAAATAGTAAATTAACCTATGGATGATGTCAGGACCGGATCTAAAACTTGTTGACTCCCCAGCGAAAATCCTTAATGGGCCTTACCAAGCAATTTCGAGCCGCCCCCAGGCCACGGCGCGGGCCCCTCCGTAATGCGGGGTCTGGCAGTACCTAGATCCGGCCCTGGATGATGTACAAAATATTCAGTAGTTTAATAATATATGAAAACCAATTATGTCGTTACAAAAAAAAAATGCTTGTATTTACAACAGTTACTGATTTTCATGTAAGTCAAGAATTTTTGAATGATCTTTTCACAACTTAATATTTGGGAAATGAAAATTACTTTGTTTCAAACATTGAGTTGACAAACAGAGTTCTTTGTCTTATGATACAATTTCTTTTTTGGATACAATTGTTAAAATTCTCAGATGAATTTGCGAATAAAGAATGTTATAGAATCCACAGGCTTTGATTGAAAGATCCAGAACTAAAATTCTAATTTCAATTTTGAAGCCAATGAATGTACTTTTCCATTTATGAACTTTTACTCTTGATTGCAATTGATTGAAAGCTCATTTGTCTTTCTTATTTTACTTCAAAGTTTAACATTCATCCTTTTCATGTTGTAGATAATCGACCTTGACCATTAACAGGAGCTCTGATAAAGAGCTTTTATATTAACTTCAGGTATAATCATATGATTCCATTCGAATAATATAAACCTTTATATGCTAGGACTTATCGCTACTACAAATAGACTACATTCATAAGTATTTTCCTAAATGTTGCCTACGACCATTAATTAATGTAAAATTGAGATAATATTATTGTTGAATGAGGTTAGAAAAGATTATTTTTTTTGAGATGATGTAAACCTATTGTTGAATGATGGAATCATGCGTTACACACTTCTGTATTATTGATATTTATCACTATTCTGTTGCTAGGTTACACACTTATCACCAATTTTTATCACCAATCAAACCGTATATTATTTTGGTCCGTCGAGGATAATTCCATTGACAAAATTTAGAATTGACGTTGAAATTTGTGTTCGAACAAAGATGGTAATTCGGTGCAAACAGTAGGAAGTATGCAGTGTTATTCCAAGGTTTTGAACTAATGTGGTTTGAATCAACAGGGAGAATAGGATAAATTGGAAGAATATAATCAAGGAAAAGATTACAAGATGTCGTATATTTTTGGAAGTAGTGTTTGCAGTTAAGGCATTTCACTGCAGGAGGTTAATACAAGATTAGAATCCCTTGAATCAGCATGGAGTCAATATACGCAAGTGAATGATGAAATTCTTTAGCAACTGATATTCAAATAGAAGCTCAAGGAATTAATACCAGAATACTCGTCAGATTATTACATTCCATATTCGTAAAATTTTCATTCAATCTATCGTAACTGGTGAAGCGACCGTAGAACTTCGTAAGCTCCTGGACACTACAATAAGCCATGTTAGATCTTTGAAAATTATTGGTGTGCCAGTTGACAGTGGGGACCACATGCAGTTTCAGAATCACCATCAACAATGAAATCCATTTATAAAAGTTCATAACGTAATTGTGTCATAGTGTCATGTGTCTAGTGGTAAACATTTTCTTCTTTCTTCTTTCTTCGAATTTGGCCGACTATGGACCACGTGAAATAACTCATGATTATTTTTCTAACTTCTTTCTTCTCTTCCAGTATTCTTTCATTCTTTTTCCATGTTGTTTCCTTCTTTCTTCCGTCCATTTTGCTCCCGTCTTCT
>JAFIDM010000005.1:5949665-5977260 GCA_023159025.1 Thereuonema tuberculata
AAAAAAAAAAAAAAAGGTTTTCATTTCGACTTTTTTTTTAATTTTTCTTGATTTCCCAAATGCCTAAAAAAATCGTTATGATAATAAAAAAAAAGAATTGGTTTAAAAGAGAGAACCTTCGAATTTATGTACTTAAAGGGCAAGTGAAATTGAAATAAAATTCTAGAAAATAGTTGATATCACCAACAATAAATTTCTAAATGAATTAAAAAAAATGGAAACGTAAAAGAGAATGGAAATATTACTTAATAAATTACAACTAATAACCAAAGTTCAATAATTTCTATGAAAAAAACAGTAAGAAAAACTCATCCCTGATGAAGAGCTATTTTTCTAAAAGCGCTGTCACTTATCCTGATAACTTTTATTTCATGATTTGTTTTTTTTTAATTCTCTTATGAATTCGATGTTATTGAAAGAAAAACAAAGTTCATCCGAAACTAAAGTGTTATGCCCATACGAAAGTAAGAAAATCAAAATTACTTTTTTTTTGCTAACAACGAAACAGTAACTGTTTCGTTTGCTAACTGTACGTTCAATAATTGGTAATCACTTACTACAGGAACAAGAAATAAGAATTTTGATTTTTTAAGGAAAGATTTTTTTCAGAAAATTAAAGTTGATATTAAATTCACCATTAATTTTGAACTACATTACAATAGAAAATGCTGAGAATCCAAACTTGTATTCTTGTATCCAAATTTGTATTCTTTTGCCACTAACTACTTTTAACAAAATACGAATGGTATTTCTAAAATTGTTATAAAATATTATTAGTTTTGAAATGTTCTCTAACTTGATGCACGTAGCAGAGGGGTTCGTACCCCCTCCCCTTTCAGAGAAGAAAAAAAGAAAAAGTGTAAATGTTCAAGGGTGTAATTGATGAAATTCCTTCTCTCACTGTATTTAAGTTTCATTTCAGGAAAGCAAAGTCATTCAATCTAATAAAAAACTTAATGTAATGGACTGTTAACAAAATCCTAGCTACGTTCCTCTCTTTACTGTTAATTAATAATAATTACTACAAAATATTCCTTCTCCGTTATTAAACTAAAGTATTTTTGTTTTAATCTTTTAGTTGACCTGTGTTTTATTACTTCTGAGTGAATAATTTCTTCTTCGTTTTATTTCTTTTAGTTTAAAGTTTTCGTCATAAATATATTTTTTTTAATGCTGTTGTTTTAATGGAATTTCTTTCACTTTGCCGTAAGTCTTTTAATCCATAAAATGAATTATTAATAATCCTCTGCTGTAGCAGAACAAAATCTGCTGACTTCTCTTTAGCCATAACTTCAGTAGCCGACATTTGGGAGGAACCTTTTTCTTCGTAAAAATCAGGAGTTGACACCAGCGCCACCACTCGGCACAGATTATCGATCGTTCAAAGGGCAGTGGATGAGTTACTGGGTGGGTTTTATGAAATGGAGAATGGACTCATAAACCTACTACTCGGGTTTGCCTCGCAATGGCTTCTAGCTACCTTTTAAGCATGAATTCTATTTTTTTCTTTAGCTTAGTGTTGTGGATTCATTAAAATCGTAATTTCTCGGAATCCTAATTGGCTAATTTTCTTCTAAAATATATGAATACTCTTAAATAAAATTTATCAATCATTTACGTGCGAATGATAAAAATACTTCAAATAGATTTCTTCGTATGCTTTCAGTAATTTAGTTTTAGAAAAATAAGACTCAATAAACAGTTTCAATCACTTTCTATTAGCAATTATTTTTTTCTATCTTTCATCACAATTAAATGAATGATATTCAGTGATTTTTTTTCAATGATATTCAGAAGATATTATTGTAGACTAAAATTTCCTATAAATTTTTGTTATTTCTATTTATTTATTTGTATTAACAAACTTCGCCTTCTTTACTTTTACAAAAATCCTATAAAAATCCTAGAAATTCAAGTTAAAATAGGACTTTTTCTATTCATTCCTTTCTCATATAAATAGTAGATAATTGTTTAGATCCATTGAAGAAGCCTCGTTTTACTAAGGCGAAAGTTATGGGCTTTTAAAGCTTGTTGTATGTTTATGCTTGTGTGCTGGCTGTATTCTTCTCTGTTATATTTGAGCAAACGTAAAAACTTAATTATTTAAATATTTATAAATCAAATTTCGAAGTTTGTTTGTTTATTAACTTTTGTTCTTTCGACTCGCTTTTTATTAAGTTATTTCTAATTAAGAAATTAAAAATTATCTAGGAGTATTTTAATAATAGGCATAATAATAATAATAATAATAATAATAATAATAATAATAATAATAATTTAAAAAATTAAAAAAAAATAGGAAGTTAGTGTTTTTTAACCAACATTTCCGAAGACAGTAACTAGGACTTGGGAGGAAGCTTATTCGAAGTAAAAAGTAGTCAGGCAAATAGTGATTTGTTTTAAAAAATTCTAAATGAATATTTTATTTTTTGTATACACTTTCAAAAAAAACCCTGTTTTATTTTTATTTTTTTAATTTTAAAATAGAATATTGAAGTTAATTTCTTTTGATATTTTTTTCCTGACTCTTTCTTTTGAAATCAAATTAGCATTTGATGAAAATAAACAACAAGAAATTATTTTTATTTTTCTAATCCATAAAATACTCAATTCCTACTAGTTGTTGTTTTGAAGCAGAAGAAAATCATTAAAGTTTGTGTAGCGACTTTTTAGGACTTTTTTAATAAATCGAAAGATGAAATTAACAAAGCAAAAGTAGTAATTCTAATTAACAAATAAGGTTTGTTTTCTCTAGATAATTTATTGTAGTTATAATAATTTAGACAAATAAATACTATCCTTTGCTTTCGATCCTATTGCTTCTGTTTGACTGATATTATATAAGTGTGGTTTAATTTATCTCATTATATTGAACTTATAAATATTTTTATATTACAAAAAATTGAAGGAAATAATTTTCAGTTATTTCAACCAATTTTAACCAATTTTTTGATTCTTTTCCATCCGAGAAAGTTCAATTCAGTTAAAAAAAAAAAAGAAACTGAAAAATTTGTAAGTCATTATTTCTACATTGGAAGGAATCATTTTTAGTTGAGAGATATCATTACATCATTTCGCGCAAAATAGTTTTCACTGACGAAAGGCCGCGTTTCTGATGTTTACTTCCAATAGATAGCAGTAGTTTAAAATTCCTAGTCTCTTTCTTCCTTCTATTTCAATTTCGAGGGTTGTAGGAGTCTTTCCTTGACCATATGGCGAGACTTGACTCCCAGGAGCGCTACCTTTCGTTGGTTGTCAGAATCTGATACATTCCCGATCAATCACAGCGAAATTCTGAGCCCCAGGAAAATCTCTATGCATTATTAAGTTCCCGGAGGAACCCAAGCAGCCAAGTGCTGAGATTGGAAATAAAGAGGGAACTCGAAGGGTTTGATTAGAGCAATTACAGCTGATTCCTGCAGATTTAAATGCTACTTACAATTGGATTTCATTGCGAACAGTCTCTTTTTCAGAGGCTAACGCTAAATTTCTATCTGCCTTTTATTTGAAAGAGAAAAACAAGAGATGAAAATTACAGTGACATTTAGTGGAATTGGATTCATTTACAAATAAAGAATAAAGAAAGGTTCCATTGTTGGCTTCTCTTTATAAATATTGCAAAGAATAGAAATTTCACAAAAAAACCCAAAATGATCCCAAAATGTCTCTGATTGTACAATACCCTTATCTTTCATTTAGTAAAAATGTCTGTAAAAAATAAAGCAAATAAAATGCAATCAATCATTTTATGAAGATAAGTAGAAGAACTTTGAATTTATTTGCTTGTAAATCTCATTCTCCTCCATCTAATTTAATAAAACATTAAAATAAAAAAAGCTTTAACGATTTGATTGGTTTAACTTCTATTATTTTTGAGTTTATTTACTAGTATAAAATACATAAAAAAGTCGTTCTTTTTATCCTTGTTCCATTAATCTTTAAATAATTCTGTCATTCTTAGTACCTCCGTTGTTTGAGAGAAAACTCATGACATCAAATAAACCTCAGAGAAATCAATGGATACTTTTTACTCTAAATAAAAACATTGTAATTAATTCATTTGTTCCGTCGAAAACTCTAACGGAAATATAAGTTACAGATTGATGTCGTTGATGACAGCAGATTTTTGAAAAAAATAAATTCAACAAAGCAATGGATTATGTAATAATAATATTAATATAAAAATGGTCGTTCCGGCATGGCCGAGCGGTCTAGACGGCGGTCTGCCGTATAGCCGTTGTGTCGGAACCTGGGTTCGAATCCCGGTAGTGGCATGGCTGTTTCTTTCTTCTTCTGCGTTTTGTCCGTTTCTCCCTGGGACTTACTATCTCAGGGTTATTCTGAACTGGAGTTGAATCTCGTCCCCATTCTTGACTTTCACTAGCTTCTCCCTGGCGTTGTCAGGTTGGGTTAGTTCCGTGGTTCATAGTTGGCCAAATTCGATGAAAGGAAGGATTTCAAAAATGACGGACCTGCACAAATAAGCAATAACTCTAAGTTAGACGCCACTAATCGAAAGAGGAATTTTCCCCTAAAATACAATCCTTATATGTTCAATGAAAAGGGAATCGAGAATGCTTTTAGGTACAATCCTTATATTTTAGAACGTTTTTCTTCTTTGCAAAATGATTACAAATGATTCTCTTAGACCAACAATTTGACCGAAAAACTTTCCCCGATCCCTTCTATATTTTTTTGATTTGTTTGTTTTTTCACTGCACTTGTAAATGCATCTGAAATTACGCTCAGATGAAAAGGGATCATTACTTTCTAGTTTCCTTTCCTTTAAAAACAGGGAGTCTCAAATTTCTTCTAAATCTTTTCAAAATTGTTGATCCAAAATTCATGTAATTAAGAAACGAACTATTTTAAGGAATGGATTTAGATGGAACAAACATTACTTTTCTATTCCTAAAACAAGCAAATATTTTCTCTTCATTTTGATGAAGTTTTACAGATTTCACACAAGTTCATATCTCTGTTAAAAAATGTCAACAGAAGGAAAACCAAGAAGAACAAAGAATTGTAATTAAGGTTTTGTTCAGTTTCTTCTAAATCCCTCTGATTTCAAAACGTTTCAATAAATAAATCGAATAGAACTTTATTTTAAATTCAAAGGATGAAATTGAAAAGGTTTTGTAACAAAGTAACAGGAAAGAGGAATTTCTTCGTAAAACCTCTTCTAACAATGGATAAGGAAACCACCACAAAACATACAAGATATCCCAAATCCATGTGTGCCATTAAGTTTGTTTTTCAATTAAATAAGTTTTCTAACCTCAAAGAGATTAATTTGTTTTTGTTTTTTTCCAGTGAAACATTTAAATACAGGTGCAATACAGGTAGGCAGCTTATTTGTTTGAAGACAATTTTCTTAAGAAAATTACCGTTACTTCATTGTAAGTCAATATTAACATCACATTTCTCATCGGTTCCTAATTAGATCAAGTGATAGTTTTAACTATTACTTTACTATTTGCTATAATATGTTGGATACTTGCAATCATTCTTTACTATTGAATGTTGAAACTATAAAATGGAATAAAATTGTTTGAAAGGAAAAAGAATAAAATACCACTAGAATTAGTTCATAAAAACAAATGGAATTAATTATAGTTTCTTCAGTTTAAGAAGGAATCAATAGATCTTAATTTCATTTCTTTTAAAATTATTATCAGCGGAAACTAAAATAACAATGGGATCTTAACCATCTTATTTTTAATCCAGTGTTAATGAAATCCAATGAGATTTTTGCTGAATAACTTAAAATCTTTTACTAATTTTATAGAGTTCAATCCTATTCAACTTGTGACTGGTCTCTAGAATTAAAACTACAACAACAATGACAGCTAGAAATGAGTCAATTTTATGTTTGCTTTTATGAAAAGAAAAATATTCGAATGTCAAAACTAACTAATAATAAAAAACAAACAACTGTTCTAACTTTTTAACAGGAAGTTTTTTGTTTTGTTTGTCAGAGTTAGAACTGGAAACTGTAATGCTAATATTAGTGATCATTTTACAAATAAAAGGCGGAATTCAGCATAATAATAGAAATGAATTACAAATGAGTTGATCTGCAAACACCATCATTTTAATCATGCGACTTATTCCAATAGATATGAAGAACTTGAATATGATTGAAACCATGTAAAGAAAATGGAATTAAATTAGAAAAAAAGAATATAAATTGCTTTCCCATTATTTCTAACCAATCCCACTGCTAGGGTGGTGCAAATAGTTTACCCGCACCAGACACTGTATCAATGGAGGCGCGTCGAAACCGTATATCTGTAAATTTTTCTGTAGTGTTTCAACAGTTTTCTGTTTAAAGAAAGCAGTTCATTAATTTATGGTGATTACATGTCCTTAACATCAATAAAAAGATACAAAGGCTTAGTCTTCGCACCACGCCCCAAATGGAGTTGCTTCGGCGCTGTTTCAAACATTTCTGCAGAAATCTGGAGAATCTCAGAGATCTGGGATTTTTCCAAGCTAAATTCACCTCTCGATATATTACCCCAGAGGTCGTCCCAGCCCTTTGCAGAATTGGTATCTGTTTTTTTTTTTCCTTAAGGTTAAAGGCGGACGGGCATAAGGTTGACCATCTGACCTCAACTTAGATAGTTCGAAAGCCTCAGCAACTCCAACGCTTCCAGGTAGATATTTTAACTTAACTTCATCTTAAGAAACTTTGAAGATCGAAGTGATAACTATTTTTTTTAATGTATTCTTCGCTGAAAAAGATTTTTAAGCATTTGGTTTTATTTTAAGAATTCGAGAACTTGGTAACTGGAAATTCTTAAAAGTAATCGGACCTGGAGTCAAATGACACGAGTTATTTTCGTTGGATTAGTACTTTTACTATTATTATTTATCTACAGTTCATCAAAGAAGATCATTTGATAACGTAATTTCCTTATGGATTGATGTTTCCAGGACGTAACAGCGCCATCTGTTGCTAAAATTCGTAACTGAATCTTATAAACATTACGAAAACATTGTGGTTTTTATATTTTCTACAGTTACGAATACATTTTTATGTTATTGTTATTATATTATTATTTAAATAATTAAACACACTATTCCCCTTTCGTGGCTATTCAAAGTTTGTTCTTTCTTGGTCACGCTTATGCGATCTCAAAACGACGCCATCTTGGACTGACTGCTTGGAGTTTATGTTGATGACGTCATGACTGATAACGTTTATTTGAGAAGAAATCAATCTCTACGTAATGACCATATATAGGAAACCCTTCTTTTTTTGAAACTATAAGGAAAACACGAAACACTGTAGAATTTAAATTTGCTAGATAAGATGAAACTATCAGAGGGATAAACATATCTCATCAGTAAATCTTTTCTCTTGACTGAATTCACCCAAATGCCTTTTTATTAATTTGAAAACAGTTAAAACCAAACATAAGATTCTTTTTGACACTGAAAGAACTAATTTTAAGAAGTGTTTATAAACGAACGGATATTAGAAGAAGAATAAAGGGATTTTTTTTTGCGTTTGAATCCAGATAATACGAAAAAACCTGCTGATATTTTCTGTCTAATTGAATTTTTTTAAATAAACTTTTGTCACAAAATATAATAAAATCTTTTTGAATAATTAATAAGTAACAATTTTTGTTAAGCGGTCACAATTCGATCTAAAGAAAAACAACAGTTCTAATAATTGTTTTATTCTAACATTGGACTTAAAGAAAAAAAAAGAATCTGACACTTGAGGATCTATTTAGTTCAGATGACTTTCAGTGTTTCCCTTTATGCCAAGAATTTTGACAAAACGAAGCATTGAAGCAGATAAAAAGAAAATACATTTCACAAGGATTTTATGCTGTGGCCAAAGACAAATATTTTATATGAAAGACTTTAAATTAAATTGTATGAAATATTTCTTTCATACTAACAACGACAAATCCTACCACAGAGTTCATCCAATTTATCCTCATGACTGATTCACTATCACTGGATTCCTCGAAATCAGTTATTTTTTTTTTCTACTAAACTACATTCTCCGCTCAGAGACCCACTTTATTGAGTAGAGGGAGTGGCAACCCCCGGGTGCCTACCTTATTTAAATACAGAGACCTGGTCCTTGGATGCGAGGCTTCTCTGCGAGATTTCCTAAGGACAAGGATTAAGGATTAGGAGAGAATGGAATGGATAATGAAGGCAAAAGAGGGTTGGATGAAGATATAAAAATATTGGATAATAAGAATGTGGATGAAAAAAAAAGCACACGATATGGAGAACAGTGAAGGAGGAGACCAGAAGAAGAAGAAGCAATTATTATTCAATAAAACTTGTTTTACATTAAGAAAGGAACTAAAACGAATTATTTAACAATTAATGACAATTACACTTTTGTACAAATTCTATCGTATTCGACGGGTTTTACTAAAAAGCTATTTTTATTACTTATTTTAATTACTATTTTCGTTTTTTTTTAATTCTAAATAAATTAATTTTTTTCCCTGCACTGAGAGAAAGACAATTTTCCTTCCTTCGTTCGCTGCAGCTTCTGATGTCAATGTCTTTAGTTTGATTGATTAGAAACCTTTTCTTTTCAAAATGAGGCCTACGTTGCTTCTTTTAGTAACAAATACTTCATTTACGTCAGTTTGTAGTTCATCGATAAGTGAAGATAAGGCTTCCTATATTTTCTTAAAAGCTAAGCCTGAAATGTAGAAATAAAAAGACAATCTCCAAAGAATTATAAAACTGGGCTATTATTTCTCTTTCATTGCATTTGCCTGTTGAAGGAAATGACCTTCCGAGGAGATTCATCAAACGAATGCTTTTCTAAGTTAATCGCAAAAATCAAAACGATCCAAAAGGTGTTTTTTTTTTAATTGCTGAAGTTCTGCTAATTAACAATTTGGTTGATTTATTTTTAATATTAAATACAAAAATCATCTTCGTAATCCATAATTAATTTGAAAATGAGGAGGACGTTGCCACCAGCACATACCACCTGGAGGAATATATATTTCTTATTGAGTCAAATAGAAATATTACAAAACCTTAGCTAAAATTACACTACCTCCCAAGAAGTAATTGGACATCCCTGCAAACGACGATATCGGAGGTTCTGAGACACGTCACGGCAGCTGTCGTTAAATATCGTGTGGGAAACAACAACGCGAACAGTCGCATGCAAGATGCTACGCAGTTCGGAGCTCTCCGATTTCAAGAAAGAGGTAATTGTCGGGTATCACAGAAATGGCCGATCCATACGTGACATATCCAGCGAATTGACGTACCCAAAATCGACAGTGCCCTACGTGATTTGCAAGTGAAAGGAGAGGGGTGACTGTCGGAATATGCCCCGACCCGGCAGATCCACAAATCTGGGAGTTAGAGACCGACGGGTGCTGTCCAGAGAACTTCGGAAGACTCGCCCCAAATCGATGGGCCAAATCCGCGAGGAATTCCAGCAGGCAACTGGGACTGTTGTGTCGATGAATGCCATCCGTAAGGAAGCGCATCTGCTCGGTTATCATGGACGTGCTGCCGTCCACAAGCCTTTGATCACCAAGTCCAATCGCGCTGCTTGGTTAACGTGGTGCAAAGAATCAAGGTTCACCCTCTACCGTTTTGATGACAGGGTCTGGGTTTGGCGTCTGCCTGGAGAACGCCTCCTGCCGGAATGTATTGTGCCAACAGTGAAGTTCGGCGGAGGTGGAGTTATAGTGTGGGGGTGTTTATCCTAGTATGCCACGGTACCCTGTTCGCAATTCCTGGTAGACTCAACGCCGAGACCTAGAGCACCATTTTGGATGACCATGCGCTTCCTATGTCGTGGACGCATGTTACTTTCAGGATAATAATGCCACCTATCATGTTGCGAAGTCCACCATAGCTTGGTATGGTGACAATGGGGTTAATCGACTGGAATGGCCTGCGCAGAGCCCGGACCTTCACCCTATCGAGTACCTCTGGAACGTGTTGGAGCCCCCTCCGTCCAAAATCGGTGAAATAACTGACCTCGTTTCTCCAAGCCGAGTGGAAGAAAATACCGCTCGCTGTCGTACAATGACTGGTTGAGAGTATGCCCCGGAGGGTCGCAGCTGCAATCACCGCTCGTGGAGGCTCCACCAACTATTGACGGTGAATAAACTTCGTTTTCCTTGTCTATCACAGGTGTCCAATTACTTATTGGGAGGTAGTGTATAAATTGTTCATGGTAAATGGTTTGTTTGTGAAAATCAGTTCTTTACCTTTCAGATTCAGGACCCACCTGTGGATCTTTTTGTGGCCCAAAGGCAAAAGTTACTTGTTCTTCGAAATCCTGTACATGTTCCCCAGGCTACACGGGACATCACTGTGATACAGGTAAAAAAAACCACTTGATTTCTACCTAAAAATTCCCTTTTCCACTTTTGCTTTTTTTATTGAAATCATAGTCAATCTTCGAATTAAAATCTTTGTTATTAAAAACAATTATTGAATATTAATTGAAACAATTAATAAATACTGTTAACTAATATTTTTCGGTATTGAAATTTAAAATCCAAAAAATTGTTTTAATGTGAAGCTTTAATTTAAATTTACCACTTTTAAATTTCCTGTTAATATCAGTGTTTAATTTCAAGCAAAATACTTGAAATAGAAGGAAAAGTTCTGTTATAATTTATGTTTGTACACTCATGGACAAAAAAATTAGCGCACCAAGAAGGAGTCGTCAAAATGAAACGAAAATTTACATACATAATGACTACTTTGATATAAGTAAATGATAAGAAAATCAAAGAAAAAGGATAATTTATTTCAGAGAAAAAGGCAAAAGAACGGAGGAGTTAATACTCCGTGGGACCCCCTCTAGCGCGAATGCACGATGCGATACGATCGGGCATTGAGTCATACAAGTTCTGTATGATGTCTTGAGACATTTCGTTCCATATTTGCTGTAACCTTGCCTCTAGTTCGTTCAAACTCATGGGATGCCCAACTCGTCGTCCCAAATGATCCCAGATATGCTCGATTGGAGACAAATCTGGGGATCGGGCAGGCCAAGGAAGGGTAGTAACAGTGCGGAGACAGTCTTGTGACACCCTTGCCGTATGAGGCCGAGCATTGTCTTGTTGAAAAATGGCTCCTGGGAGCCGTTGCATGAGTGGCAACACATGTGGTTGCAGGATTTCATGAACATACCGCTGGGCTGTCATGGTGCCACGGAACAATACTAGGGGTGACCGTGTATTGTAGGCAATGGCACCCCATACCATCACACCAGCTGTGGGAGCGGTGTGTCGCTGTACAGCAAAGGCAGGATTGAAGCGTTCACCACGGGCTCTCCACACACGAACACGATTGTCATCACTGCCGAGATTGAATCTGGATTCGTCGCTAAAGGCGACCTGTTTCCATTCCGCTGCAGTCCAGTTTCCTCGTGTGCGGCAAACTCCAAACGGAGGCGTCGATGGGTGTGCGTCAAGGGCAGCACACGTAATGGGTGCCGCGATACCAACTGTCCTTCAGCCAGGCGCCTTCGTATGGTTCGAGAAGACACAGCAGCCCCTAGTGAAGGTGCTACCTGTGCCTGGATGGCGGCCGATGAAGCAGTTGGCTGTACGCGTGCATTTCTGAATATGTGGCGGTCTTCTCTACGACTGGTCTGTCGAGGGCATCCTGAGCCTGGTCTTCGTGTACATGACATCTCTCGGGTCCACTGGTCCCATTACCTCCTCACAACACAATCAGAGCGGCCTAATTGACGAGCTACTCGCCTAGCTGACCACCCAGCTTCCATCATCTCGACGATTCTCCCTCTCTCCAACTGCGACAATTGCGTATACTGTCTTCGAACACGGCGTAATGGCATGTCTACCTCAGCCCTTCCTTTGTAAATGATTCAGCACACTCAAACAAGCTTTGGTTACCTGTTTTATACTCCACAGAGTACGATGTTCAACGCCTCTACCGGCTATACGTAATGCGCAATCACGCTGCATTTCTAATCATTTGCATATCTCCCCGACATGTACCTTCATTGCAAGTTTCGTTACGATCCCGCAATTATTTCTTGGTGCGCTAATTTTTTTGTCCATGAGTATATTTTTGTATTTTAGAATTTACAAATTCCTTTTTTTATACATAGAAATTCGTTCCTAAATTGTTTTTTCAAATATTTTGCAAAGTTACCTAATTAACAAAATAAATATTGTAATTTTATGATATCGTTTTTCATTTCTTTATTCAACAATAGTTGCTTCAGATAAATTTTGCCAAAAAACAAAACAAAACATAAAAGATGATCTTTCCGTGATCTACAATTACAATTATTTTTTTCTCTTTTCTCCTTCTTACAATTGAAAATCAGATAATAGAAATGAAATGTCTTTGTTTCCTTCTTTGTAGCTCTAAGTGTAGTTCTGTCTGTTTGTCGCTTTGCTCATCTGTTTAGGTGAGAGACGGTAACTTTACATTTGAAATCGTGAGACATTCACTGGAAGGCCTTTCTATTCTTTTACCTTTCCATTGTTTTAAAATTGAATATTATTTTTAATCCATTTCTTTGTTAGACTTGATTGAATGAATCAACCTTCAGCCAATAACAAAACTTCAATTGTTTTAAAAATGAACAACTTCTATTATAGATATTATAATTTCAAAATTATTACTTTATTTTTGTCGTTTTCAAAAATTAAAAACAAAACCGAAAAAAATTAAGAAATATTCGAAGGAAAGAACATCTATCGATGTGTTGTGATTGGTTGTGTTCTTTCGATCTATTAATTTATTCTTTAATTTTTATTTTATTTTTATTTTTTTTGAATTACCTCTAATTTTGGTTGGTTTTCAATTTAATTTTTTTAATTTTTAATTTTTTAATTTTTTTAATTTTTAAATTGAAATTTTTAAAAATAAAGTTAAATTTATAATTTTTTTTCCGAGTAAATTAAGTAGTTGCAGGAAAATAAATTTTATTATTTCAGAGAAGATAAAAAAAAAAATTAATAAAATAAAACTCATAAATGAATTTAATTAATAGGAAAAGAATTGAAAGGGAATGTTTTCATGTTCATCCTTATTTCTAATAATTTTCTAATTATTAATGTAGACTTTTTAATGTAATGTAGACTTTTTAATCACAAACATTTTCTAATTCTGTTTTTCGACTAATTCTGTTTTGGGTATTTCAATAAAATTTCAGCTTTCTAAGTTAAGTAATGATAAGGCAACAGCTTCTATTTCTATAATCCGATATTTGTCAATCAATGGATCATTATTCACTTGAGGGTTTTTTAATAAACAGTTTCTGAAATAAAGAAAGTTTACTTCCTGATCTGAAATGTTGTAACAGTTTTCTTTATTTATGAAATGTTATTGTTTAAAAACAGATGAAAGTTATTCAATCCATGGATTCAATACCGGGATAACACTCTTCGTTTATCATCTGGTTTTTCGTTCTCTTCTATAACAATTAAGATTAAATTAGAAATAACTTTTATGTAAATCTAATTACACAAAAGATTTTTAACATTTTGTATCCTTTTCGATATTGCAAAATACTACTAATACTAATAATACTTTATTTTTATTCATGAATCCTAATGTAGAGGAACAAAACATTTTCTCAATTTCAAAAGCACTCCTTTTTTTCTTTGTTTCTTTTTTTTAACAATCTCTGTTTTTAATTTACTTTTTCTTGTAGCTCTATGTCAACCACAGTGTCGAAATGGTGGCTTCTGTTCGGCGCCTGGCCTATGCACATGCGCAGAAGGATTTTTTGGATCCTATTGTGAACAAGGTAATTGGAAATACTTTGAGTTATAATCTAGTTACTTGATTAGTAATTATTTCGTTGGCAGTAACGAAAATAGTTCTTTTAATTGTAAACTATCATATTTATTAAATAACAATATATATATGGTAATATAGCAAATTACTTTAACATGTATATTATCTGTAATAACTTAAAATCAATATATTATACAGAACCTACAGACAGGTTCTGTATAATATTAGTGGATCTAGAGGACTGACATTGTAAGCTTATTAAAATTAAAATAAAAAAAAATTCTAATCATAAATATACAATCAGGATTGTTATGTAGTACTTTATTAGCAGTTATGGCTAAGAGAGAAAGATTTTCTTGAGGTCATTCTATGTCAGATCAACTGATGAGTTCACCACACCATCACAGATTTTTATGAAAATTTATTTGCATGTAAAGGGTCATAAGATAACACATTCTGCAAAATATGAAATTTTTAGGTTCAATATTTGCCGAGATTTGAATTTTTTGAAGTTATTATATTTAATTAGGTGCCACGTCCCTTATTTTACGTTTTTCTTGAATATCTCATCTCCTAATCAATCAAATGGAACCAAATTTGTTCTATTTTTTTAAGTTGAATCCAAAAATTCCAAAGGAATTAGTCTAGGACTAATAGTTTTGTAGTAATGGAAAGCATATAAGCATTTAGGGAAAACATTAAATGGCCATGTGGGACAACATTTAAAAATTTGACATTTTAAACCAATTCTGAAGAAAGGTCTCAACTGAAAAAAAAAATAATCAAGATGGTGTTTTGCTCCTGAGCTTGGAAATAAAATCGCAAAGTTGGTATTCTTAACGAATCGCGTAAAGAAATATTAAATATTATTTCGTCATTGCATATTCATTTAATAAATTCAAGTTACCGCTAAATTTAATCATAACTCTGTAAGCAGTAACTCTCACTTACAGCCAGGTAAAACCCATATTTTCCAGCTGATTCAAACTGAATAGTTTGAAAATACTGCGATTCAAAAAAAAAAAAATTCACCCGTTTCAATCGGCGATGCTAGGCAGCATAATAATCCAAAATGTTATTGAAAAAATACAAGCCTTTTAATTAACTTCATTTCCTTTAATAAAAGTGTTTTTCTTAGGTGTTACTTTAAATATTTTTAATAAAAATTATTTCTTTCCAGACTTAAAGTTTAACGTGCATACTGTTAACTAAAAATATCAAAAATCAGAAATGCACAATAATAAAAGATTTGCAGTCTTCGTTTGAGACGGCCGTTTCTACCTTATTAGGCGTCCTCAGCCAGTTATACCCTCCAAGATAAGCCCAGATAGAATAAAACTATAAAAGAATAAAATACTAAACTACTGTTATTATACAGCGAGTTCTATAATTTCAAAATTATTAACTAATAGTTATTCAGCACCAAATATCTAAAAGCACCCATTTTTTTTTCTCGTTTTCTTTTCAAAATAGTTTCCGTATTTTTGGTTTTAAATCATACGATTGTGGAAAAGGCGGGAATGACTTTTACTTTCTGTTTTAGCGAATTGAGTTTCCCACCAAATTTTCACTTTCTGTTTCAAGGGATTTTGGTTTTTCCTCAAAGTTTCACTTTCTGTTTAGGGAAGCTGAGTATTCCCCCACATCCACTTTGTTTTCAAGGAACTGATGCAACTGCCCATTCTTCAGCTGACACCATGGCAGTTCATTTGGAATTCTTTTAAACACTGAATGTCACAGCAAGACTTACCCAAGAACTGTTGGATTGAATTGTTTTGATGAAGTCAAGGAAGAAGAACAAGAACTCATGCTTTTAAGGTCTGGATTGACTGGTATTTCTGCTGCCAGATCAGTTTGTCACCACCACCAAAAATTGCTACCTTCAAAGTATGAACAGTTGCAAAGAAATTGTTATACTCATTTAATAAACAAAAAAAGAACATCAAGAAAGGCCTGAGATCAATACACTTGCAGTGGCAAAAGAACAAACTGGGTGCGCCATTCCCAACAGTTTGAAGTCTGGTGAGAAATTGTGTTTTTGATATAGAGTAGCTGTAGCAAACAGCTGATTATCCATTTTCCTGTTGGATGTCCTCAGGGGCGGTCTGGCCAGGTCGGCAGGTCGGCGATCGCCAACGGCCCTAATCGCAGAGAGCCCAGGAAGGGCCCCCGATGGCACTGGACAGATGAGTGAAAGTAAATTAGTATTTTTCACATTCGAAAGTTACAAACACTCAAGAATATTCGAGAGATACACTATTTTTTATCAAGATTTATCTTGACTTTTAGTTTCTGATTATTCACGTTCCTATTTCGGGTACCGTGTTTACAATTACTCATTAATATTAACAAGACTAGAAGAGAAGTTCGCCTAGAAGCCCGTCTCACGTTAACTGACTTGCTCCTCAGCTAATGGGTGGGTATGGGCCTTCAACCAGACGGTTCTAAGCGTAATTAGTACAGTCCGGTGGGAAAGTTAAGTTAATCTGGCTTCTGCATTTGAATTGCTATGCTCCTCATAAAAATTCCACTGTTAGGGCCCAAACATAGCCTTCATTACTAAGCACTACGATGGGGCCCCGAACGGGGATTTACATATTACTGCCGGACAGAAAGAAAAATTTTTAAATTTTGCATTCAGGGCCCCAAAATTCACGTAACTGTCTTAAGCTCTCTAAGATTAAACTTTGTAATAGAATTAATACAGGTAGATAGTAATTAATATGGGCAATCTTAAACCCATGAAACCGAGGGATGCGAGATCAGCATGTCTACAATTTACTTAAATATTTGGTCGGCAACAGGTCTGTGCCAAAACAAGTATTGAAGAAAGATTCGTACCCAACAAAGACATTTTAAAAGATTGCTCTTGGCTAGACCCTAAAACGTTTCGTGAAATAACAAACATAGATACTTTCCCTCCCGACATTCCATGCACCATTCCCAAACTGTGTAAATTGACAGAAATCTTTTGCTAATAGAGCTAAAACAGTTTGCAGATCAATATGAGAGTTTAACGAGATGCGAGAATGAAAAAGTTGAATATGATAAAAAGGAAGATATGCCTAATCAAGAAGACAGTGAAAATGATCCTGGGAACTCTGAAGAAAAAGAAGAAAAAAATTTTGTCCACTACACCGAATATAGACAGTGCTTCAAATGTTTAGCCTGTGATTTCCTCATTATTTACGAATTATCTCGATCTGGGCTTTTTATTAATTTATACACAGCATACAAGTTTATTGTTATCCTTCCATGTATGCAAGTAGCATGTGAAAGGGTATTTTCTAAGGTAAAAATTGTAAAAAACTCAAGATTGTTTTTTTATTTCCGATCTGTCTATTTATTTGTAATTCAAAAATGACAATTAGAACTATAATTGCCGAAACGTTGCAATATTTCAAATAGAATTTGGTTAAGTAAGAATATTACATGAATCGCTAACTGCAGAAAGGCATCATGTCCAAGTTATACGAATTTTTTTTTTTTTTATTAAAATTGTGGCTAGAAACAAGAAGTGTTTAGTGCAGAAAGGAAACACGTCCGCACAGTAGTATTGGCATGACAACGCCTTCAATGTTCTATTTACCACAGAAAGGGAACTAGGCCAGGACAAGTTGCCTTTCTGCAGTAAACAGCCGTGGCCTTGGAATTTTCACGGAAGGATATATGATTGAAATATTCGCCAAGCAACATGACATGACAACCAAAACGGAACAGACATTTACATCCAATCTCTTGTGGAAATTATCTCGATTGAAAGAGAAAGACCCAGCCCTGGATCGTCAACAGAGAAACCCAAGGCTTTCAGTGTGAATTATTACATACTACACAATGGTAAACGCACCAAGGTATATAAAAATGGATTTATGAAAATCTATGGGTACACGTTTGTCTCATCTATTTGAAACACCATGAAACACCAACATTACTGACAACAGAGAAAAAAAACGTTTCAGGAAATGCAATAGCTAGGTCCGTACTGTCTCGATTAAGAGCCCATGTAGAATCATTCCCCACCAAATTAGATCACTGTATAGGAAAAAAAAGAAAGTATTTTTCAGTTAACATGAATCTAAAAATCATGTACGACATGATCATTAAAAAAGAACATAATTTCCTTATTATAACATTAGGAACTGTAGGCTCTTCTACAAGTTTTTTTGGACATATTTCAATGAAAACTACCCTGCCATTGGCTTTGGCCAACCAGTAAAAGATGCGTGTGTTACATGCGAGGAACTCAATTTAAAAATAAAACGTTCTTTTCTGAACGAGAATGCAAAGCGAGCAGCTGTCGCTGAGCTTATGGTACATAACCTAAAAAGTTCTATGCCTCACTGAAAGAAATAACCACGCAGTGTGTCAGTAAGCCTGAAGAAATAACCACGCAGTGTGTCAGTAAGCCTGAAGAAAATGTTGGCATCTACATCGATTTTATGGCCAACATATCTCTACCTTGCATTCCTGTCCACGACACTTGTTACCTTAGACAGCTCACTTTGAACGTCTTTGGTGTGCATAATCTCGCGACGCGCGAATGTACAATATTCATCTATCATGAAGGTGAAGGGGGTACGGGCTCAAACAAAGTATGCACTATGTTAGATTGGCACATAAAAAAAATAATCGACAGTGATGTAAAAAAACTTTATCTGTTTGGGGACAACTGCTCAGGGCAAAATAAAAACAATACCATGGTTCGCATGATGATGTACATATGTGAGATAAAAAGGTTTAATGAAGTCAAACTAATTTTTCCTGTTAGGGGCCACTCCTTTATGCCAAATGATAGAGATTTTGGCATCATCAGAAGAAAATTGAGAAGAGAAGAAAGATACTACCCTCTTGATGAAGTTGTAGAACTTATAATGAAATCATCGAAAATCGTCAGCAAATTTTCTGTCATTAAAATGAATGTCGATGATTTCATTGACTTCAGTTCATGGTGGCCGAAGTTTTATAAAAAGACCTGCCTAAGTGATGATTCGTATGGTAAAAATGTCCCAAAAAACCAAAAAAAAGGGCTTTTACCATATCAAAATACAGAGAAATGACTTTTTCATCGAAGAACCCTAACACGGTGCAATGTAACATGAACATCGCCAGCTTAGCAATGGATTCATTCTGTTTGTATATTGATTGCTCTCCATGAAACTTCTTTAAAATTCTTGTTTACGGCAGAAAGGGAACATGTCCTTAACACAAAAAATATCTCTACCCTTTCCTCTTAAAATATTTAAATATTTTATAAGTAAATAGCAGTCCAGAATGCCCAGTCACATAAAACTAAAATGTAAACAAATTAATATCAATAATGTAGGCTATTAGGGTTTACTAAATTTTTGTCTCACCTGTGAAATTGGCAAAATTGGACTTATTTCTTTTCTGCAGTTAGCGATTCATATGTGATATAGAAAAATAAGCGCGTGAATACGGGGGATGGCCTAGTGCTAGTGAAGAATTAAGGAAAAAGTTATTGGCTTAGTGTAATTGTGTTTTTTTTTTTTGGTAGGCTACGGTGTAGTAAAACTTACGAATAGTTATTCAAAATTATCAAAAGTGATCAGATGAATAACATAAGATATATAGAGTGCACCTGAAAGTTTGTCATTATTTGCATTATTTATAAATTTTTCTGTATATTAATATATTGTACACAGAAATTTTGTAAATAATGCAAATAATGACAATATTATTGTAGAGTAATAAAAATAAAATAATAAAAATATTATTATTATTATTATTATAATAAAATTAACCCTTAATTCATTCCATATCCCACACCCCCCCCCCCCCCCCCTGGTAAGTTATGTACTAGTTACATTCACCAGAAAAATGGTAAAGCCTAAAGGGCCCCAAATTACAGCAAAAACTGTATCCGGAACAAGTAGTCACCATTTGTGGTAACTTGTAGTGACTTGTGGTAGTAGATTTGTGCCCGTTAGCCAGGACGAGCTGATGATGTATCGCCTGTCCTCAGATGAGCTAAAAACTGGCACAAAGGTGAGTGTTATTGGTTCATATTTGATTGCAAGTCTTAACACAGATGCATTGCGTACGTTGCTGTTGTGTAGGATGATCATTGGTATATTAGCTGTATAGATTAGCGCAGCGATAGAAAGAAGACATGTTGCTGAACTTTATGTGGAGAAATGAAACAACAAATATGCTGGTGTGACCCTCACGGAATGACAGGTGTTACATTTCATTTATTCATGTACTGTGCTCATGTACCAGCTCCAGTTCTGCAAGGACAAAGTGGATGGCAATAAAAATACAACAACAGTACTTAAACATGAATTGCCAAATGATGGGAAAGGGTCAACGGTTAAAAGTGCATCCCAATAGGACACTTCGTGAAGTATCTTAGATAGATCGAGTGAATTCAGGAAATTCTTTCTGTATTGAAGTCTTTTCTTCTAGCGCGATATAAAAATACAACTATTTTGCGATTTTTTTCCAAGCTCATGAGCAAAAAATTATCTTGATTATTTTTTTACAGTTACTTTAGATCTTTTTCAGATTTGAGTTAAAATCTCAAATTTTTAAATGTGATCCCAACATGGCCATTTAATTTTTTTCCTAAATGGTGGCGTGCTTTCTATAATTACAAAACTATTAATCCTCGAATTTCGTTAGAATTTTTGGATTCAGCATAAAAAGATACATGGGGAAAACAAATTTGGTTCCATTTGATTGATTAGGAGATGAGGTAATCAAAGAAAATACGTAATCAAGAAAATACGTAAAACAAGGGGCACCTATAAAAATATAATAACTTCAAAAATCCATATCTCGGCAAATATTTAATTTAAAAATCCCATATTTTTTAAAATGTGTTATCTTATGATCACTTACATACAAATAAATTTTCATAAAAATCTGTGATGGTGTGGTGAACTCATGAGACGATCTAAGATGGAATGAACCTTTAGCTGAACTTGATTTGTATATAGAAGTTATTCAATAAATAATAAAATAACACTTGGTCTTTTAAAATTGGTAAATAATAGAATTCCATGTATATTCTCGGATACAGTTAATTACAAAAAAAAAAAAAAAAAAAGCTTTTTCTTTGGCTTTGCAGTTACCATTTTGTAACTGATTTCTAACTAGCTAAAGTTAGCTTGAACTTTAGTTACAAACATTCTGCAATCAATCTTCTTTTCGGGAAACGACTGAAGTAACTGAAGTATAAGTATATACAGGGTGGACGGAAAGTTTCTCCATCAAAGTTTTTTAGAGTATTTTTATTACATCCAACTTTTTACAAAAAGTCTTTTCTATATTTGGATGATTGATTTCGACAGTCATCTGTTCACTTTTTCAGTATTTTTTATGGCGTCCCTGATTATCAAGACATTCTTCAACTCGTCTGCCAAAACCCTCAGCGAGCACTGCTATCTACTCAGGGATTCGATTCCTCGTGAACACGTCCAATAAAATGGTCTCTGTTGTGTGGACGAGTTTCTTTGAAGACTGCATCCTGTAGTGTGGCCCACAGATGCTCTACAGGGTTTAAGTCTGGACTGTTTCCAGGCCAGTCATCCCAAACAACAGGGAATGTTCTCTGCAGAAGCGTCATTGTTTGTTTAGCTGGCCGAACACCTGTCAATTTTCTTCGGTATTGACGGTCGATATTGATTAAAATTGATATTGACAGTTGATATCACGCGCGAACACACAGTTTTTTCTAATCGAGTATTGACCTGATTATTGATGCTTTACGGCGCTTCGTCCTTCACTAGGGAGAGCTAGAGAGAGCGTCTTTGCATACAGTTTATTTGCCTTATAAACACACCACACGAGCAGAGCATAGCTGCACTGGGGACAATATTCCCAGCGATTCTACGACATCGGTTTTATACAATTTATTTGCGAATAAAATGGGAGCTATCCAGTGTGCTTACTTGCGTTTAAGCCTAACTTGTTAGGAACGTACAGAATCGCTCTAGTATTAAACGCCTTTACCTCTGTAGAAATCAATAAGGAGTCTTTCATGATCAATTGACCAAATGTTGTTGTTTGGATTATCTTTTTTTGGCCGACCCATTTTGCTGATTACGCGTTCTTTCTCAAAAAAAATGCTCGGAGTGCGTTTCCTATCTTCAAAGAGGCGCCTTGCTTGTACGTCACCATTGTCACGTGATTTCATCCGTTCATGTGATTCGCTCGCGCACCATCAATACTTCTTGACAACTGAAGTTGATCCTTTTTATGTATCAACATCAATTTTCTTGAAATGGTCAATATTGGTCAATATTGATCATTTTTATTGATGGAAACGGTTGATATCAATAAAATTGACCATCAATACTGAAGAAAATTGACACGTGTTCGGCCAGCACTCGGCAGTGTGAGCTGTTGCTCCATCTTGCATAAGAACAACACTGTCTGGATTTGGGAAAAGGCCATTCTGAACTGCTTGAGAATAGACAGGAACAATCCTACTCCGATTATAATCGCCATTGACGGTGTGCTTTGTATCAACCACATGCAGTTCAGTTTTTCCATAGCCACAGATGCAGCGATCATTATATCCTTGCTTTGATCTTTATGATAAGATTAATTATTTTTCTGTTCTTTCATTAGGTTAAAACATAAGAATACCTAAAAAAATTATTGAATGACAAATTTTCATAACTTACCAAGTGCAAGTGTGTTAAATTTTAATTTAATGATCTGTTTGAAGAAGTGCACCATCACAACAACACTTGCCAGTAGCAGACAAACAACTGTGGGAAAGTGTTCACAATGATTCAGCAAATAATACAGACAAGTATAAAGTTCATACAGTCAGCACCATCTGTTGGCGTAAAATGGTACTATTTCCACAGAGCATCAAACATCGATGGCTCTGTTAATAAAAAAGGGAGAAACTTTCCGTCCACCCTTTAGTAGCTTTTCACAGGTTGAACACATCATCCGTACAATTGATAATTTGGCTGAGAACATCCTCTTGGCACTTGTCCATTTTGATTCTATTTAATGCGAACCGTTGAATTTCTAGTAGCAGATGGCGAATCACCTTACTGAAGTCATGCCATTTTTGACGGAATTCTTTCTATTAAAATCAAATAAAACTGCACAACAATTATATATACAAATTCATTTTTAGAATTAGAGGCGACTTTCGAAAAATTGAAAAAAATTTCAGGAAATTGTTTTATTTTCTCAAGATGAGTTAAATATTATAGGACAATCAAGGAAAGAAGTTAATCATAGGTTATCGATTACTACTACCAAGTATTCTCCGAAGTACAGTGCCTTCTATTGCCCAGTGTTATAACTAATCCAATGTTTCTGCAGAAAAATTTTTTTTTTAATCTTTTATCTTTAAACTGTTTATACATTATTTTTGTATTATTTTATTGTTATTATTTTTTTATATTATCAATATCTTATTATTAATTTTATATTATAAATTTATTTTTTAAGATGTTTGTTGTTTTTTAATTCTATTTTTGTTTTTAAATTTACGTATTTCAGTAATCAAATATGTGTTTCACCTTTTTTTAATGTTATCAATTGAATCAAACAAATTGGTCTCTTCCGCATATTTAGTGGCCCTGAAAAGGGCTTTTTTATTATTTATGTGAATTCTAAGAAACAGCCAATACAGAGGTTAATCTGAAAGAGGTTCAAAGCTTTCATCAAAATCACTTTCATCACTGGAATCCGAAGAAATGCTTATTAAATATTTGTAGATTTCTACATTTATGAACAAATTCAAAGCAGTTATTAACTGCGTATATGCCTATGCGTTTCAAGATTAATACAACCCGAAGAAATGATATTTGGCAGTAATTGTTTCTCAAACCACTCTTTGAAGCAGTCGCCATTCATCTCATCATGGTAATTTACTGAATTTGTCCGAGATCGAAACAAAAGCATACTCTTAGACACAAATCCGCTGCTGTTTCCAGCCTGGCATAAAATAAGCCGCTGCACTTTGCCGAATGGTATTTTCCGTCCACGGGTAGGGCACTGATCGCTGTTGGCCTTTGCCGGTGTGAACCCAAGTCAAGTCTCATCCAGATAAATAACTGTTTTCCCTTCCGAACGTACCTGTTTGATTTGCCTTCAATATCTGTGTCGATGGGCTACAATATCAGGCTTTTCGATGTAAAATTGCCTCATGTCAATTCTTCCGTACTCCATTCCTAGTTTCACACGAAGAATTGTTCATAATGATGTTTTTGCCTCCCGTGAATCCAATTTTCGATCGTAATTTTGAAAGAATTTTACTAATTGTTGGATACTCATTCTCTTGATAAAACATTCCAAATTATACCTCTGGATTGGCTCTGTAAGGTCAGACCTTTCTTAATAACGAACACTTGTCCTTCCAGCGCCGCCATCTTTTCTGAAGCTCTCGGCGGTTCACAATTTCCAGGAATAACTAAAGGATCCCCCCATTCCCGTTTTTACCATATCTTCTTTCTTTGTCTGAAGTTTAAACGAGTTGTTGTTTATATTAAGGATTTCAAAGAGTTAATTTGTTAAAAATATTAAAACAAGTCATTCAATGTGAATATTGTTATTTTTCGTGAATCCTTAATACAAGTATTAAAGAAGTCAATGTAATTTCAAAGTAATTATTGTTTCTGATTATAATTTCTTTATCGAATTATGATTCAATTGTTGCTATTATTTATTTTTGATGATAAGTTTGCAAATTAGCATCAAAATATTGATTGACAGTCATTGCAGGTCGTCGTCTAAATTAAAACGCTTCGGATTTTCTATTTCGAAATGGCATCGAAATCAGTTTTCCCAAACTTTCCTCTTGTCCAAAGCTAGTGTCCCGTTCGTGATAAAAACACACATTTACATTTTGTTTTTTCAATTAATAATTTTAACATGAGAATTATTCGCTTAATAAACAAAGTATAAATTAAAAATTGAATTCACATATCATTAAAATTTAAATTTGAAATTAAAAACAGTGAAATGGTTAAAAAGATAAAAAAAAGAAACCTATAAAAGAACAGTTTCAATCTTCGGAATTGCTAGGCCATCTTCAGCTGAGATAAATAGCAGGAAATAAATAAATAATATAATTATAAAAGATGAAAAAAAAAAACAATTGACAAATAATCACATAAAGGAAGGATTGATTCAAGAAGAAATAAAAACATGTATAGGAGTAACTAGCGACGATAGAAAAAAAAAACGAAAACAAAAATAAAACTTAAATATAATTCCGTTGTTTATTTCGTTTCTTTTTTTATGAACTTTCAGAGAATCAAAATAAAATTTCATTATTCTGATTAGAAAGTTATCTATTAGTCGATTTTGAAAAACAAATCCAAAAGCTCTCTAGACATTTTCGTTTCAATTCCTTATTATATATTTACAAATCTTAGTTTCACAAATAAAAATGAAATTTTATTTTAATTCCCTGAGAGATCATGAAAAAGAAAAGAAATAAACAACGGAATTATATCCATGTGTGGTTCCTTTTCTTATCTTCGCTAGTGGATCCTGTTCCTTCATGTGCTTTTATTTACCTTTCTTGGACCAATCATCTTTCTTTATTTCTCTAATAGACAAATTGGTTTTTTTTTTGTATGTTTGTTTTTGTTTTCATGTTTTATAATTGTATTAATTTTTTTCCTTTTCTCCTAGTATTTTTCTCAGCTGAAAATGATCTAGCAACGCAGCAGATCGAAACTGCCCTTGTAACGATTTTTTTCGTCTTATTAACATTTTAACCGTTTCTAATTTTAAATTTAAATTTTATTATATGTGAATTCAATTTTTAACTTAAATTTATTAATCTAGCTTTTTTAAAAATAAAACTCCTTTTTTTTGGCCAGTTGGTCTTCCCTCACTTAATCTCTCTACTCCACCCAGGGGAGGGAAGGAAGTACTGTCCACATTGGAAAGCAATGATTTAAATAATAAAAAGGGTTTGATTGTGAACAAGGGTTCGGAAACTGACCAATTCCCTTTTATACCTCCTCTTTTATTTACTTCCAATGGTCTGAGCATCTTCTACTTAATGCAGGATAGATTGTTGTGAACACCATTGTTGTCTTTTAGCACAACATATAATGATCGCATGAAGCTCAGTAAGCGTAACAGGAGATTATTGTTGTTTCATTACATCATGTTTCTCGAAGTGATGGCCACAAGCTGTTCTGACACCTTCTGAAATACATCTGTCTGTGTTGATGTCACGTGCGCCGCAGCGTGAATAAGTGCAATGAAAAATGCTCCTCCGATTCGACAGGTGTTTCATAAACCATACTTTTCATGTGGCCTCACAGGAAGTAATCCATTGGGGTCAAAACCGATGAATTTGGAGACCATGCTGCTGATACACCTCTGCCAATTTACCTATCTCCAAATTTTCTGTTAAGACGAGCTCGGACATCGAGTGAAAAGTGTGCTGGTGTATCGGTATGTTGAAATCACATCTGTTGACGCATTGCCAATGACACATCTTTTCTTGAGGAATATGTGTAAATATCTTCAGTTAGCCAGGTTAGCAAACGGTAAGGCCCAATCAACCGATGCCACCCTACACGTTAATGGCTAACTTGTGCTGGAATGAGCTGAAGAGAGTGAAAGTGTTCTTCCGCCCAAACTTGGATGTTCCAACAGTTGAAATTGTCATCTCTAGTGAATATTTTTCTTGTAAACATAATCATTATTGGAAACAAAGGCTCTTCACTCTATTTAACCTTCTCAAGATATTAATGAAGAAAATGAAGGGATTGCAGTATCCTAGTGGAGGCCAGTTTGATCCTTGGAATTGAGATAAAATTTCCGGCATTTCGTAACCAACAGATCTAAGCTGAGCTTGACGCCCCCCTTGTCTTTAACATCCGCAAAAAACGCTACATTCTTTCTAAAGAGGGCTGAGTAGATCCCAAAACCCTGAAGGAGATTTCAACGTGTTACAATATTAAAGTTTTAAACCTAAGTTGATTTCTTTAAATGCCTCTAGATAGAATATTTCGATAGAATTGCTTCTATAGAGCAATGTAAGAGGCTTCCATTAAGAGCGAAACAGGCGACTGACGAAAACTATTTATTGCGAATAAACTGTTGGAGTCTGAGTGTCCATTTCAGTGTTCATTGTTGAAACCTTTAATATTGTGATTACAATTTTGTTATAATACTACAAAACTACAATACTATAAAATTACAATAACACTATTATATCAACATAGTAAAAGTAATCTCTCTCTGCATCTAGTACTTGTTCTATCGATCTGCCAAAACCTAGATCCCACAGTGAAAAACTGTGACAGCACGGTTTCATGATAGTTACACCGCCTATAGAACGACAGCTGTGTCTCGAACATGAGGGGGGGGGGTGAGCCTTGGACCATGAAAATACCCTATTCCTACGGTGTTTGGGCATCTGATAGTGAATTCGTTTGGAGATCCGACCTTCCGTTCGGGAGTTATTAGGGGTGGATAGACACCGGCGGACGGACAGGACAAATGCAATAGCTACTGATTTCTGAGAGAAGAATTCAGAAATAAATCTGGTGAGCAAGTGTCATTTACTTGAATTCATGGAAGGCTGCACATGAGGGCGATCTTTACCCGTAAGAAAATGGTTGTTAACAAATGCTGGCTGTTTTGTCCAGTTTGATGAATTTCTCGCAGTTCTGCAGAATAACATTCTGCATTGACGGTGTGGAATCTTTGGAGGAAGTATTTTCTAAACACCACCAGAGGAACACCTTCATGGGTGGCTTTGATTAACTCCCTGGAGACTCATGACTGTCCATTCTATCCATTACCATTCATCCTGACAAGGATAGAAATATAGATTTCAAGATGGCTGTTGTGAACTCCACATAATCAACTTCTT
>JAFIDM010000005.1:5988516-6024740 GCA_023159025.1 Thereuonema tuberculata
AGCGTGATTTGTTAATTTTTGTGCAGTTTTTGGTTTTCACTCTTAGGATTTCAAAACATTCTACATTCTGGTCAGCTCTTGATTTATTGGATGCTTCTGTTTTATTACAGGACATTAACTTAACTTTGTATTTTTGCTTCAATTTCAAACTATGGTGAATTAGCCTAAATACTGTATGTTAATCTATCCACATTAAATCCTTGAAAAGAAATTTAACCCTAATCAATGTCTCTAGCCACTGTTCATAAATATTTTAGATTTAATAAATGCTATTCTATTGAATGAACCTTAGTTGAAAATGTTTATTGTTGCCACGTAGTGAATGGTTTAGAAACGAATTCGTGCATAAATTCAATTAAACTGAATGAAATCAAAGAGAGCGAACAGGAGTTGTGCCTGTCACAGGAAACAATCCTAGTTTAAGTTTCTATTGTTCGCGGAAAGTCAATGTAAATAGGTATCAAGGGAAAAGACAACCGACGATGCGTAAGAGAATGATGTTATTTGTTCAGAGTTGGCCTTTGCCTTTACTTAAACTCGTGTGAATACAAATATCATGTAAAATGCATTTCAAATCTCTTCACGTGGTTTAAGATGAAATTGCTGCTTTCAACAAATGTCAGGAATCACAAGAAAATACTGAAAATACTGGGGGAGTTTTTTTCCACTTATAAATAAGAATCCATAAAGAAAGTATAGTTGAATAGAATCTGTATTAAGGATGTTTTATTGATTAATTTATAATAACTTATTTTTATTGACTCAGGAATAAAATGACCAAAATCTGAAGAAGTTTCGTGTTTGTTTGAGTTTGTTTTTTTTATTTGCTTTTCACTTAATTTTCACTGATTCAAGTAATTAAAAACATCCAATATTTTTAACATCCAATTTTCTATTAATGTGTCTGCTGTTTGATATTGTTAATAAAACATAAGAGTAAGTTTAATTAACAATGCTTCTTGTATAAAAAATGTAATTATATACAAATAACATTCAAAAGTTACAACTATAATTTAAAATTCAAATTGTGCTTAAAAGATAACATGTTTATAAACAGAACATAGATACTAATAATTCAGTGCTGATTTAAATCACCCTTTTAATAAAAATGCTTTTTTTTTTAAGTAAATTACATTTTCTATCCCAATCGTTTCTTTAAATCCGCTTTGGATTTAAAAAAAAACCAGATCGACAACAACCAGAAATATCTTTTATGTATTCTAATTAATGATAAAAAACTTTTCATTTTTGAAGCAGTGCCACTTTGGAATGAATTCTTCAATTAATTAATAGTAAGTTTATTAAATAGTTCACTAAAGAATTGATTCCGTAACTCTTTTAAATGAAAGCTAGGTTTGTTTCAAACTTATTTGCAATCAAATGCCTCTGATTACAAGAAAGTAATATGAAACAATCTATTAGTTTAAGATAATGTTGAAGATAATGAAGTAAAATAACAATTAATATAATTGTAAGTTCTTCATAACAGTTTTTTTCAAGTTTTTCCTTTAGAAAACACTTCAATTTATCTTAAAGATAATAAATTCAATCACCATTGAATTTTGTTTTATTATTATTAATAATTCTCATCCAAGAACAATTAAGTTTCATGGAACACTACTCTTACAGGAGCTTCGAGTGATTCTAGTTTCCGCTTAGATGAAGTTTCTCGTTTATACTTTTGTTTTTGTATAAATGTTCATCTTCCTTTATCTGACTACACATCGCTCTTTTAATCAAGGTTAACTTGAATTCCATTAAACCTTGTGATTCATCACTGGACCATCCTGGGTTTTGTTCCTATGGAAAACTTTCCTATTTTAATGTCATTTTATATTTAATGTCATTGTTCTGCTGGATCCTATTGATACAATATTTTATTAACTCCAACCTTAGCTTAAACTATGCATTTTAATTATTTTAATTATTGAATTCCTAATTGATTATGTTCAAATTCTCACACTAAAAATAAAAAATATTGATAAAATTAAAAAGAATGTAAAAGAATAACAAGTGTCAAACAGTTATTATTAGTATTATTAAGTATGATGGATATTTTTGTGTCATTCTAATTCTTGAATTTCCTTTCATTTCTGTAATAGTTGATCTATAATTGGAATTTTATTAATTACCAATTGAAGTGACTTATGAAATTCATTCCTTGTAAGTTCAGATCTACTTATCTTTCAATCATTTTTGGTGTAATGAAGATTAAAATGAAGATAAGATTAAGTAATTTTCCTAAATTTGATGTTGGCTAAATCGTTGTAGGGCAAAGACGTTTTAATCTAATTCATTTTATTCTAGAAAATTCCAACTGTTGTTTGAATTGCTTGAAAGATGACATCAAGCATTTAATAATTAGCAAAACAATTCAGAAGAAATATCATTTTTTATTCGATTGCAAATTAATTATTCATTTCACAAAAGATTAAAAATTGTGACTTAAATTATCATAAAATGCTTATTTTCAAATTCATTATTCTTTTGTAAATTCTAAACTTCTTTGAATGGATTCAAAATCAAAAGTCCCTCTCCGTAAATAATTATTCGTCCACTGCTGTTAAAAACCTAAGCTAAGCAACACCATCCAACTAGTTGGTCCGACTAGTTGGCCAACTTGAAGTCGGCCTACTTTGTCGGAAGCGAACACCATCCAACTGCCAACTCAAGTCGGGCGAACATTCAATTCCGGACAATGCAGATTTCATATACGTTACGTGTGACGTGGAGTATAATGTGGTTATGTTTTCCCAAACCTAATATATGATGCATTGATTTTCAACATATGATAAAAAATTTTGCAAATTTAATAGCCGATGGGAAATCGAAGTTGATTGTAGTATTTCATTACAGGAGGAACGAACGACCAACAGCCAATAACAATCCATGTTTCCCTGGCAACAATGACATCACGTCTTTCGCTATTACGTCGTCACTGCTGCACAGAGGCTGACGCACCGAGAGAGCGGTATTTCTCGTCAGCCTCGTGCTGCACTAACGAGCGAGCAACTTCCCACAATTCCATGCGTTCCTCGCCACCAATGTTTAAAATCCGAAAATATCGAGGTTTTCAAAAATCTCTACTAAATTCTACGGCGTCAACTTACTGCATTTCGCTATAAACTTTATTTCTGTGTGACGGAAAATCGCAATACTCTGACATTCATTGTGTATTCGCTCGCCGTCGAATTGAAGCGGGTAGAAAATATGCGACGCCATGTCTTAAAATGGTCGTGACGTCACGATTAACGTGTTCCAAACGCTGCACTGTGATTGGGTAATTTCCCACCACAACTCGAATTGCCAACTAAAATTGGTGAAACATCATTCCCAACTGTGCTCAAAGCGGGCTCTACCAACTCGCCAACTCGACAACTAATTGGGTGGTGTTCGCGAGGCATTATGCTAGGCGCACAGGAGACATCTTTAGCTAGCCAAATGAAGGTTGAATACGGCAGTCAGGGGCGCACACGATACGACATTAAAAGCGCCATCGTGTGGACACAACCGAAGCAGCACAGTATGCTTTCGCTGTGCAAAATTAGGAAAAAAATCGAGATTTTGCAAACGCTCTAATACAGTCTGCCGCATTAAATTACAGTATTTATGCATGAAAGAAAATCGCAATACTTTGATATTCATTGTGTATTCGCTCTCCGCAGATCTGAATCGGTGGAAATCTGTTTCGATGCCATGTTTTCCCGTGGGCATGACTTCACGACTGACGCTGCACTGTGATTGGGTAATTTCCATCCAACTTTCGGAGTTGGACCGATACCAAACTCTAGTCTCTCTCCAACTTTTATCACCACCATAGTTGTTAAGAACTGTGCTCAAAGCGCTCAATTAAGCGCTCTATCAACTAGTTGGTACTAGTTGGCCAACTAAAGTTGTCTCGTGTGCGCCCTGCTTTTGGATATGATCATGGTCTTGATCTTTCTTTTAAGAATTTTCTGTAATTCCTTGTTGTTAGTATCTCAGAAAATATTATACTTATTTTCAAATATTAATTTTCCCATGAAATAACAGACGGTCAGTGAAATTTAAATTTAAAATATTCCAAATGAATAAAGTAACTTTCTTAGGAACAGGATAAAGAATCGATTTTATTAACTGTTTTTGAGAGCAACTAAAATAAAACAAGGTAATTAATGCTTTTAGACAGCGTCAAAAGCAAAGCGGCCCCATAATATGCACTATTGTATAAACAAAATAATTAAAAGCAAGAGCATATAAATGCAAGACCCTTTATGTTTTACAGGCAAGCTGTATCCTAGGGGCCACTAATACAATGCTTAGTGCATCATTGAGATATGATAAAGAATTTATGAAACAATACGTTTATAAATATTAATAATGACGTCCTGTTGGCAATTGTTAGTATTGTTATGTATGAAGCATCATTATTATTATTACTGTGTTAATTTTTATCATTATTACTAACACTGCTATGGAAAACGTTAATTTGGGAGGGGTCAGGGAGTGGTCCTACAGGTCTGATTTTTTTTTTACGTGGTCACCTACTTTTTGATGCTGAACACAATGGTGAAGGTTTCATTCTAATATCTCTAACCGTTTGGCCGCTACGGGGTATGACATACAATGTGACAGACAGACAACACAAAAGCAATAGCGGTTCGCTATGTTAACTGTAACATGGGACCGCTAACAAGACACTTTTTAGATACATTAATGAAAGTTTTTTGAAATGTTTTCTCTCTGTTTGTTGTAGCTTTTTGCCAAAAGAAATGCCTGAATGGAGGAAAGTGCTGGAAAAAGAACAGATGTCGATGCTCCCGTGGCTATTACGGATCCTATTGTCAGCACAGTAAGTCAAGCATTATTCGTACAACATTTAATGGAAATATTTCATAAACTTAGAAATTAATGTTTTCTAATTAAAGTTATATTCTTTCTTATATTATAATAATATTATAATTAAAGTCTTTCTTATAAAATTGAATTCACAAATTATTCCATTTCACTTTAGTGCTTTATTTAATTACTGAAAAAATTAAAAAATAAAACAAATAATTAAAAAATTTCAATAAAAGCTCATTCAAAGATGTAGATGTGCAATGATATTCTCACGTATTAATTGAAATAAATAAGCAGAAACTGCAAAAACTAGAGGAAATAAAATTTATTCGCTCTGAGGAATCCTTCCTGACGACCTTCCCATGCTATTTACCTTCTCTGAGCAAGTTTATATTAAAAAAGAAACTCGCCAGATGGTGCTACAATTTTATTTTCAGAATTCTGTGGATTCGAAAATCTTCTAGATACATGAAAATTATAAATACAGTTCACTGAAACAATTTAAAAATAAAAATAATTAAATAATTAAAAAATACAAAAATAATTACTACAATAAATAATAAATAACATAAAACAACAAATTTAACGTGCGCAACTAATATCAGCATCACAATAAAAAACATCTTCACACATACAGCTGTTTTCCGGTATCCAAAATACTAAATACAGCTCCAATGAATCCTTATTTAGGTGACTGTATGGTTTTTTATTGTAATGTTAACATAATAAATTTAATTAATAAAAAATTCATGCTAAAAATAAAGAAAAGTTAAAAGTAATGGGTTAAAAGGCGGGCGGGCGTCGGGCTCACCCTCCTACCTCAACTATTCACATTGGTCGAGAATCTAAGCCTCTTGCGCACCCCCACGCTTGGTACGATCTGTTGCAATAAGAGTTTTTCATGGAAAATTGCACAAATTATTAACAAATGTCAAAACAAATTCGATTCTCTTTAGTGTTTAAATTGTAGGTAATCTCTGACTGTTTATATCTCGATAGAAAAATAGCAATAAAAAGCTGACCTCCAAAGTACCACAAGATTTCATTTCTTATATTTTATTAAATTGAATTAAACATAAATAAAGACACTAAAATGATATAAACTATTATTGTATAATTTACGAGGGTGAGTCAAAAAGTAACCTTAATTATTTTTTATCGGCAAAATATACACATACAAACAAAAACACTTCATCACTTTTTAATATAGTCCCCATTACTTTCAATACAGGTGCACAGCTACTTTAGCAGAATCTGAATTCCGCGAGAAAAAAAATCTTGTGGTTAACTGTGAAGCCAAGTATGCACCGCCTCTTTCATCGCATCATCCGTGCGAAACTTCGCCTCCTTGAGAGGTCCAAACGCAAAGTAATTACTCGGTGTAAGATCTGGTGAATATGGAGGATGTGGAAGACACTTGAAATGCAGATCTGTTAATTTGTCTACCATCGCACGAGCGGTATGCCGCTCAGCATTATCCTGCTGGAACAGCACACCAGAACGGAGCAAACTTCGACGTTTGACTTGATTGTAGGTTTTAAATGGCTCTGAAGCAGATCACAATACGTTTCACTGTTCACAGTAAATCCCTTGGTCATGTAATGTTCCAGGATTGGACCTCTAGGTTCCAGAAGAGTGAGCATCATTTTGCCAGTCGACGGAGTTGTGCAGAATGTTTTTGGTTTCGGCGATGATGAATGTCATCACTCCTTGCTTGCTCGCTTAGTCTCTGGCTGATAATATTGGACCCAGCATTCGTCATCAATGAGGATATATCATAAAAAATCATCCTATCAACTTCATACCGTCGAAATAGCGTTTCACAAGCATCCACAGGAAGTTCTTTGATTTCAGGGGCAAGTTGTCTTGGTACCCACTTAAAGGAGACTTTGCTGTACTTTAGCATATCGTGAATGATGTGGTATACCAAGCCATGACTAATGAACACTATTTCAGCCATCTCGTTGATTGTTATCCGCGGGTTTTCCGATATCAATCGTTCCACTGGAGCAATAATGACAGCCATAGTCGCAGTTTGATGAAAGCCGGAGCGAGCTGCATCAGTCGTACTTAACACCCCACTTTTAAACGTCCTGTGCCGTTCGTAAACTTGCTGAAGCGACAAACAACTGTCCCTGTATCGTCTTTTCATCTGTTATGAACGTCTGCTAGTTTTTCACCCTTACTGCCCAAAAACCGGATAACTGCACGCTGCTCCTCATTGGAGCATCCTTCTAACTGGGCGGCTATCTTGGCTTTGGCTTCCTGATGTCACAGTATAGGCCAAAGTATATGCGCGCGCAAGTTCCCCATGTGCCAAGACATCACATATCTGTATGAGAATCTTCTGCTACGAGATTCTAAATTTTTATGGCCATATTAAGGTTCCTTTTTAACTCACCCTCTTATATATCAAAATAATCTAATCTAATCTAATAAGTGAATAAATTATAAATAACATAAATAAATAAATTATAAATAAAATAAATAAATAAATTACAAATAAAATAAATAAATAAATTATAAATAAAATTATAATATATAACTAAATTTAAAATTATAAAATTAACGAAAAAAAATATTTGGGCGTTGAGAAAGGGTTAAAGCTGCCTATCTCTAAGACGTTCTGGGAAGTTGTAACGATACACGGCCTTCACAGACACCTGATCATTGTAATATTCATCAGACGATACAATAATGACTAATTCCATGGAGCGTCGCAGGTATGAAGCCTCGGTCTTGGCAAGAATTTCTGGTTGATCAAAGTTCAAGCTGTGGCCGGTATCCCTTACATGTGTCACTGTTCCATGCGTCTCATCTTCACGATTAAGAGCTCTTCGATCGTCCACCATTCTGTCGGATAAAAGGGCTGTAAGTATAGACTCTAAGGGAGGAAAGAGAACATTTTTTTGAAGCTTAATTGTATTCACATAATTAAAAAATTTTCAATTGCATATTTATTGTACTGTTGTACGATACTGAGATTCAAATTAAGTTCAATTTAAGAAATTAATTATACTGACTATGTAGATTCGAGCAAATTTAGTTACCTATTTGATTTCGATGAAATTAATATAATTTCCAAAGTTAACTTACGGGAAAAGAAATTATAAAATTTAATATCAAGAAAATCTAAAAGTAACTTAAAATGCAACAAAACGTTACAGTTCTCTTAGGTTGATAAAGAATTCAATTGAAGTTGAGCTCAATTACAGTTAAGGCTCAAGTAGCATGCGAAAGGGATTGGAACATTTGCAACTAGTTTAATACTATTGGAATTGATGCCTTCAACTTAAAACTTAATTTAATAATTTAGACAAGTATTGTATTGGTTAACTTTTCCGGTTTCAATAGTTTACATTAAAATCTTTGTTTAATCTTTCAATATCTTTTCTTCTTAGCATTTTTTATTTTGAATTTAAAAATATAAATATATTAAATATTTATTGAAAGTATATTTTCTTAATATCCAAAATAAAAGTTTCAAGGAAATTAATATTAAAACTAGTGAAGTGTTCCACTGTATGCCTGAGGGTCGCGGGAAGGAAGGCTTTTTCTGACTAACAGGAGTAAGTTAAGGCCGGGTCGCATCCGGAAATTAAACCCGGTACCAATTCTATAAATAGTGGCTGGAGGAGGAGATAGGACTCATCGGAAGGAGGATTCAGCACGGAACAATATTAGATCTCTGGTAAGAATTGAACCCAGGTCTTCCAGCCCGCAGTCAAATGCGTACAACACTTGGCTCATAATATTAATGAACTACAACTTTAATCCTCAGAATGTTTTGTCACCGTAGTTTTCTCTATTTCAGGTAAATGTGCTGAAGAATGTCAAAATGGAGGTCATTGTATAGGCCTTAACAAATGCCATTGTCATCGCAGATATATAGGGACATTCTGTGAAATTCCTATAGGTAAGTAATATCCATTTCCTGTTTTACTCATAAATTAGATATTAAAAAATGCTATAATACTTTGAAGTTGTTACAACCACTATTTAAAAGTAGTTAGTGATTCTACTTGAAAAAAAGTCTAGAAAAAATTAGGTTTGTTTGTTTTTTCTTTTTGTCTGTTTCTTTTTTTTTCGGATCTTTAATATTTTATCTTTTTAAAGACATTCGTAAATTAATGTAGTTATTATTTTATCGTTTTGAAAACACGGAATTTACATCACCCTACCTTCTTTATCCTGAAATATCTAACGCCTGTAAGTTACAATAATTCTGAATTACAAGTTTTCTATTACAATTTGGTCGAAAACAAACGATAATGAACAATTGGACCACATGAAAGGTGGCACTGGAGATGAACACGTAGGCGATTGATGTATTAGGAACAGGAATGATTGTGGATGTGAGATTAATCAGTGTTGCTGTGAAAATGGTATTAACTACTGAACAGAAAGTGTTTATTCTGGAGCACTATTTCCGATCATATGGAACAGGCGTGGGCAACGGACCTAGCCTGCTACACGTTGCTACGGAATTTCGGGAGCGTTTTAACCGTCCAGCACCCACGAACAAGGTTACCATCGAACCGGAAGTGTACTCACACAGCGGAAAGGTTGCACCGGTCGTCCTGTAACAGTAACAGCGAATGAAAATCACGGCCGACTTTTTGAACAAGTGTTGCAAACCTTTGCATTCGAATGGTGGTATAAGGATTTCTTCTTGAGTTCAACTCACAAGAAATAATAATTAATATATCGAAAACAGTCTGAGAAATAAATGAACTTCCGTCAGAATATCCGTGAAATGTCCGTTCTTCGTACGGATCACAAAAAACAGATGTCCAGATATGGATGAGAACCAAATTGAAATTGTGAGATCATTTCAAAACTTTCCTAGCTGGTAAAAAAAAACCACTTGACAGATACAAAGTAATGCTATATTTGAATTTTTAAGTCGAGATTCCTAGATACAAAATTAATATCAGATCGGAAAAGAGTTCCACCCCTTTCGTCTCTTCTCCACTCACCTATTTCTTCAAACCTTTCCCAGTTGGTAAAAAACTCACGTGATAATTACAAATTAATGTTGTAATCTTATTTTGCAATCCGAAAACTCCATAGAAGTACCCTTCAACAAAGTTTGCCTATTACCTCACTCCCCTCCCACACGTTTACACCCTTGAGGGCTCGATATCGAAAATTTCAAATTGCATCTTTTCGTTCAACAAAGAACACATCATATCAAATTTCGAGTATCCATCTCAAGCAGTTTCGGAGATAGCCATACCTGTCGAGAAATTTGCCCCTCCTCCCTGTTTTCACCCCTTAGGGCCTGAATATCGGAAATTCGATCAAATAGAATGTTTTTGTTTTTAACAACACACATGTGAAATTTCGTGTTTTCAACTAAAGCGGTTTAGCAGTTGTTATCATCATAATATGTGAAGGGGATGAAATCAGGTAGTGGGTGTGTCCAGGTTTCAGGTTATACTATATTCTCCGTAGGACAATAGAGAGTTGTTATGCAAAATTTCCTTCAACATTTGGTTTTGCTTACTGAAAGAATGTAAAATTATATATAGAACATGCATACAAAATACATAGAAACTTTGGCTTTGATATATTATAAAAGACACTTCGGAAAATTGTGTCACTTATTTATGTATTTTTAAACATAAAAAAGATTTTTAAGCATTATTTTATCATATTATCCAAGCTACGTAATTCGCACTGAGTCCAAATCGATCTGTTTTCAACTATATTAAGTTCTGATGATTGATATCTTTCGTGTGATTAGATATCAATATATCAATATTAGATATCAATATCCTTCACAATATAATTTGCATTCTTAACAACACAAAAAAAGTCTAATTTTAGAGCTAGAATAAGGAATTTTTAGGTTCGAAACAATGCAAAGAAAAATCCTTCCAAAAAGATTTTTCATAGAGATTGACTGTATTAAAAGTTAGGTTTAATCAGATGATAAAAATAAAACAATTCAATTTCGAATGATTTTAGGCGTTTACAAAAGAAATTCTACCTTTCTCTTGGAAACCATTCTTAATAATGAATGACATTCCCTCTATTTAAAAATATTGAATTTACTAATAATATTTTAACTGAAAGTGTAAACAAATAATAACAGTTAGAAAGAGAAAGAAAAGTTTATTACAGTTTTAATAATAATATATTTTGTAAAAAAGCAAACAATTAACGTCTTAAAGTAGATCTACTGCCTTTCACTGAAAAACAGCAAAATATCAGCAAATTCTTTTCTACACAAATCAATAAGCGAATTTTAAACAAAAAACCCTAGTGCTGTAAAGTTCCTATCAATTGTACAATAAAATAAAGTCATAAAATCCACAAAGCAAAATTAATGTCATGGGAAAAATGAAGTCAATGAAAATAGAACGAAAAAAATACTGAAAGATTGAGAAGAGCAGTTTTATGGTCTTAGATTTGATGAATGAAACTGATTTTTAAAAGTTCTAATTAAGTCAATTCAACATCTTTGCTTTAATCTTTTTCATTAAGAAATAAAGGAGGGTGAATTTATTAATTGAAAGAATATTTTATTAATTTCTTAAATCAAAACAGTTAAAAATGTTTTAGAAGGTTTAGGAACTCAATACGGAGAATGTTGGTACTTCGCTATCCCACCTGAATTGAGTTGGTTTGTATGAGTCCAGTGGAAGACTTGAAGTTAATTTACTCACCGCAGGACATTCAGTCTGTTCCAAAAGAGATCTGGGAGGGCAGCGACAAACAATCGCTGTCTGGTTCTTCATCCAAATCCCTTCTTGAAAGAAATTGCTCCGAGAAACGACAACGACCCCTGCCGAGGAAACACATTCCCAAGACCAATGGCGACTTGGCGACAAGATATAAATCGTCATCTACCTCCCGCAAGGATCAGGTGGATTCGTCATATGGACAAATGTTCTCGAACCGATGTGACAGTTCCATTAATGTGAGAAGCCGAAGGGGAATTGGTTGGTGTGGGTGAAGAAGAACCCTGTGGAACGTTTGATGCAATGCAGTTTCCCCAAGATAGCACCTGAGACGGGCGTTTGGAACTTTTATAATTACAAGATGTGGTTAATTTCAGAAAGAGATATTTTCTTAGGTGAGGCAGAACGTTAGATAGTTTTGAAATAGTAGATGATTTGCGACTAAGATACAGGAATTTAAAAATACAATGAAATGTTATGTTTGGAGTGCAAGAAGTGAAATAATTTACTTTATTTGATATCTACACTATATTTGATATGATATATATTTATATCCTAAAATGTATATTAAATCATATAAATCTAAATAGTGTAATTCAGTTCATGCATACTCTATCTGCTTTTATTTGATGATATCAATAAAATTCATTTTCAATGATTTCATTTTTAAAATAAAGATGAAATTCATGTTTTCATCTTAAATAGATTTCACGAATAATTCTATCTTTCTTGAACTTAGACTTACATTTTAATAATGAATACTATGTAATTGGAATCATTAAGTCCTATCTTTTTATTCGAACTGCTGTTTGAATAACTTATGACATTCTTTTGCTATGACTGAGAAATTCAATTTAATTGTTGCGGAATTTATAAAGAAAACTGTAAACAGAACAATTTCTATGTTTAAATCTGTTATTGTTTTCATGCATTTCAATTACTTAGTTTCTATTTCAATGAGATTTATTTACAAATGGAATTTCATTAACAAGATAATTAAATACATCCTGAAATAGATTGAACAGATTTCAATCTAAATCACCAGTTAGAAATACTTCGATAAATATCAATGTTTCCTTCTTTAAGATTGAATAAAACCAAATTTCTAACAGAGCTTTTGTTCAGGGGAAATACATCTGTGGAAATGCTTTAGAAATTACCTAAATTCAAATGAGTAATTATGTCTAATACATGTCACAAACTGTTACATTAATGGTGAAAAAACAGAGTGTCGTTCTCATTAAAACTTTCCAATTCCAATAATTCTATCAATTCTATGAATGTTGTTTTTTTTTTTTGTATTTTAAAAAAACCTAATTCCACTGTAAATAATGTTCTGTACTAAGATTAAAAAAAATAAATTTCTGGATTGTATATCAGTATCAGATATACAATCCAGAAATTTATTTTTTTTAATCTTAGTACAAAACTAAATTTCTGGATTGTAAGACAAAGTTAATCTGTTTAACTATGTTTTCTTCCTCTGTGATAGGAAAATATATAAAAAAAAGTTATATTAGTTAATTTAATTTTTGTTTGTTGATTATGATTGTCTTATTGTTGTGTATTTTCTACGAAACCATTCGAAACTAATTAGGAAACCCTAAATTACAGAAAAAAATTACAATTTAAATGTGATTTATTTAACCTGATCTATTTGATATCCAAGATTATGGCAGTGTCTTGGCGGAGGGTTAAAAATTGAAAAAATAACTAATTCTTTTAAATAACTAGGCTTTGTCATAATAGTTCCTTTCTTTATAAAAAACACCGTTATGGTCATCGTAAATTTGAACGTTCTGGTCTCGTGGATTCAAACGCTATTAATAAAAACAGAACTACACTGAAGAATAAACACTTTCCATCAATTAACCACAATCATTAAGAAAGAAAAAGAGTTCATTGCTTTTATTGCACTGATGTTTAGAAAAAACATTTTTTTCTATTTAATTTCAGTGTGGAAAGTTATTTGCAATGGAATGACTTTTTCTGAAATATAAAATAGTCATTAACTTTTATCGGGGAAGGCGGATCGGGCTGATGAGTCCATTGCAGATCGAAATGGCCGTTCCCGATACCTTCCGATAATTGAATCAGAAAGGCGATTTATTTATTCCTGTGCTGTCCTTGTTTCTTATTTTGTTTTGTGAAAAAAATTTCCAGCACGTTCAATTTATTCCTTATAAAATAGTCACTTTTAGAAATTCTCACGGAATTAATAGGATTGTTATTAGTAAAGAAACAGGTAAAAGAAACGAAGTTGAAAATTCGACTTTTTTTTCATCGCCATTTTTACATTTTTGGAGAGTATTTTAATTAATCATTTTAATTTCTGAAATACATTTAAATAAAGATCTCAGCTATTATGAATTTCGATATAAAGTGTAGAATCACAAGAAACTAAACAAAAATAACAATAATAAAAATAATAATAAAATTAGTTTTATTAAATAGTTAATTAATAGTTGATTAAAAATTAATAGTTAATTCCTGGATAAAAGAATATCAAACTAAAAGAAGATAAACAGTAATGTTATTATTATTTTTTTTTTTTGGTAAATCGTGTTTACTAGTAGATGTTAATACCAGAGGATAGCACCTTACTAAGGTGTTCTTTGGATCTGCAGTGGAATTGTTAAAAAGATCGGATGGGTAATAGGTCTCCTAAGCATTTCTTATTAGACATTTGCAGGATCTTCGAACATCAACTGATGCGAATGAGTTTAATAAAGGGATTTCATTAAATGTAAAGATATTCTACGTATCTTAATATAACTCATATTTACTTCAATAAAATTATCATAACTACAAGGCTATATTTCGCAAAGATATCTTCCTTTGCTTCCTCAGACTCCATTTTACAAAACTTTAAAATAAAAATGTTATTACAAGGTCTTTTTAGCGTCCACTATTGTTAGCATGTTCAAAATACTCAAATTATTCCAAAATAATAAATACAGTTCTCAGTATGTTCATCAAGTGTTCAATTATTACAGAATAATAATAAGTGTAATTATTATAGAAAAAAAAAGATAATCCATTACAGAATAATAAGCGTTATTATTATTGTATATTATTTATTGTAATAATAATGCTTATTACACAATAAAAAACAGAATGTATTGGAATTTATTGGAATTTTTTTAACGTTTTAGTGGTATTTTTTTAAAAGTTTTTACTAAAAACTTACTTACTTTCATACCTTTTTTGTTTATTTTTGCATTCGAAATTTTGAATTACACAAGCTTCTAATATAAATCGAGATATTGTATTAGTTTCTTGAAGTAAATAATTAACATCTGGATCAGAATTATAGTTATTTTTCAAACAGTTCTTTACCCATTCGAAAACTCTCTGGTGGGTGGTTATTCCTATAAGCACTTCTATGCTTCTGGACCCTTTCTTTGATGGTCCTATTTGTGTTTCCATAATATATCTTATTACAAGATCTGTAATTAAATGTGTAAATTATCTGTTTTGTTTTCTCCATTATATTTAACCAGTAATGCTTTTTGTATTTAATTTAATTTTATTTTTTCTTGCCTGTGATTGACTCCCTGCCTGCCTTCTCGACGGGACTACCCTTAAGGCACAGGGACGTCACACTCATATCTATTATGTATTATCAAACTTTTGTAAGGCAAATAAATTATTATTGTTATTATTATTATTATTATTATTATTATTAAATTACTAACGAAAATTAATCTCATAACAAAGAACAATGATAAAAGGCCATACACGAAATATTTCGTAATCTATTTTTTTTTTTTTTTGAAGGATTTATTTAGAATCTAAAGGGATTTTAATGATCTCTTTCTCTAAGTTAGAATTTTTCCATTTCCATTACATTGTTTAAAGTCACTATAAACTCTAGTAGGAAATTTCAGCTTCCCAAAATTACTTCGTACTAATTAAGTGAAAACATTTTTTTCTAATAAGCTTAATCTAAACTAGATATGTTTTATTTGTTTTCATTTGGAACTCTACGGAATCCCTCCTCATTATAAAAATGTTCTTAGCAAATCGTTAGATTTTAAATTGCCATAGAATCTCAAAACGAAATCTATGGGCTTTATTTGAGAAGATTTTGCAAACGGAGATGCATTGAAATTTTGGAAGTCAATTCTTTAAGCAATAATATTAATATCGTAGAATTTTTAAAAAGCAAAATGAACCAGAAGAAATATGTTTTAAACAATGAGCTTTTGAATTTTTTGCATTTAAAATATTTCACAAAATTAAAAGCGTGAAAATTAAATAAAATTAAAAGAAAACTTCTTAATTGTGGAAAATTAAGTCATTTAAGGTCATATTATTATTATTATATCGAAAAAGTTTCAAACCATGGGATTCCCCAGCTAAGACAATATGGCGGATCAAGGACCAAAGCACATATTGCCAAGTGTATTAAAAAAAAAAAAAAAAAAAATTATTATTATTATTATTGTTATTATTATTATTATTATTATTATTATTATTATTGTTGTTGTTGTTGTTGTTTTTTAATGACAAAGTATCATGTTCAGTTTTGAATAAAGATTTTAAAGTAGTCTTGTAAAATTTGCTTCTCTAGTGTTTGTGTTGAAATCCTCGACTGATGAATGTCTCCACTTGTAAACCTGCCTCATTCTCTGTGAAATGAACAACCTTCTTCTTCCTGTAAAATAGAAGCTACTTTATCTCCTCTAAGTCCTTCTGATTTTCCTTCCCAAATGAAATGATTGCAAATTAGGACTCCATGAGGACACGAAGCAGCTAAACTAATTACAGGAAATAATTTTCGGACAGCGATGGGAAGAAGCTTTTATCCTTGTCTTCCCATTCTTTGGACAAATTCACATTCCATTGGCAATTTCTGTGATTGCCAGATTAAATCTAATTTTTCAGAGAACAACAATAACTTTGAAACTCACGAATTTTCATGAGAAGTTTTGGAACTTTTTTTTTCTCTGACTCTAGAGTAAAACTAAAGCAAAACAGTTTTCTACAATTGTAACTTAAAATTAATCATTAATTAATCATTAACAGAAGTTACAATTAGGTATTTGACTATTTTAAAGTCAAACAGATTTCAAGAAATTCTAGATAGAATGAAGGAGGCGAATTCCAAAAGTTGTTAATACCTGGAAAATACTTTCTCTAAAATGAAACGAATCGAAGTCATTACGGGATTTAAAGTATATGAAAGTGTTTCAATATTCAGAACTAAAAAAAGATGTATTACCGAACTAGTACATACTAATTGTCTAAGAAATTAGCTCACCCAGAAGCATCAATCGAAATCAAATAATACAGGCAATGAGAATGATGATGCAAATAACTGATGACAGAGAAAATGGGCTGTTTCTTCGGGTAAAATCCTACAGGTCCCTTTAGTATGGCGTCATATAGCCCCTAAGGTATACATATGGTTTGGTGTATGAAGACGTCTAATTCTATCCTGCGGGAGATCCGTTGCATCTGCCGCTCCAGAACGCTCGTTCCCGTCAATGGCCGAAGCTACAGTTCCACGCAGGTGAATGGGGGACAATTCCGGAGACCTGGCTGGCCAAGGAAGGGTGCCGAGTCAGTCCAGGGAAAACCGTGCTGTAAGCCGGCGGACATTATCTTATTGGAAAATAGATCTCTGCAGCCGCTCCATGAAGAGAAGTATTGTTTAAGGCCATAGAATCTCATGAACATACCGCTGCGCCTTCAATGATCCCTATTAGCGGAGACAGAGAATCCTAGCAGATGGCTCCCAGTCCCGGAGGTGTCGCTCAACAATGAAATCCGAATTTGTGCATTGCCCATTTCTTCTCCCTATTAAAGTACGATGGTTATCTTTGTCCAGACAAAGCCTGGATTCGTCACTATTCACGATTCACGGGGAATCTACTGCGGTCCATGCCACCCGTTCACTAGACCACTGCAAAGGAAGCCGCTGATGATGAGGTATTAATGGAAGAATGCATAAGAGATGCCGAAAACATAAGTCTCCTGCCTCGCGGGTAGACACAGGAAATGACGTTACATGTCTCTGAATGGTAAGAGAGTGTCTTGGATCAGTTGGAATGATGACATGATCCTCTCTTCTGCTAATCAGCTTATGTCTCCCTGCCTTCATTGTTCTCTCACGTTTGCTCCCAACACCGTCGCAGTGTAACGATTTAAGTGGCAGCCAATTCGAAAGTGAACCACTAGCCTGCTTCCTAACAGTACCACCTTTTTAAAACTCTCTCGAAGCGTTTTCGAGACGTGCTGTGGACTCAGAAAAATGCACTCTACAATCACACTGATTACAAAGCATTAGAGGTCATCTGTCGTTTAACCCAACCCTAGCGATACTAACGCCCATTATCTAAAAATGTTATTATTTAAATTTCGCTTTTCTTTTTTTTTTATTCAAGCCGAGAAAATGAAAAAAATAGTAACTTCAAAATATAATATTTGAATCTACTCAGAATAAATCTTCCTTTTTCTAAAAATGTAATAAAAATCTACAATATTTACTTAACAACTTAAATTTTACTTGTTGACATAGAATTAAATGACATCCGATTGCTAATTAATGGATTAACTAAAAGGATTATTATTGATTAATATTAACAGAAAAAGAAATACAATGATTAGATTGCAAAGCTCTTCTTCGATAGTTTTGTCACCTTCTTGAAAGAATCTTACTCGGAAAAGATTTTGAATTAAATGGTCTCTCATCCTTACATACTGATTTTCAAGAAGATCTCCAACAGTTCAAAAAGTTGTTAGAGGACGTAAGGATTAAGAACATTTATACAGACACAAACTCTCAGAAGCCTCTCTTTCCTATGGAAGTCGACTGTAATAATAGTAGTAGAAAACAGGGTGAAAAGTGGGATAAAAAATTAATTAACACCTCCCATGTTTATGTAACAAATGAAATGTAACAAATACTCCTTGGTTGTAGATAGAGACGTCTATTGTATCTTTCACTAAAATTACAGATTATGTCAGACTGTAATACGTGACACTGTACCCCTTACCAGGTGCAAAGTGGTAAGGGCTTACAGTGTACAGCATAATTGAAAGTAAAAATCATGGAATTAGAGTTAAGTCGACATACTTATGTTTATTCTAGAACAATTCATTTGTTTACTTACACAGAAATTTATTTTTAATGGTAGTTCTTATATTTTTCTTCTAATAAAAAAGATATTTAGTTTATCCAGATTAAAGCCAAAATGATGATTAGATTTTACTCTTTTAGTTTCATCTGCAATTAGAGGTTGAGATAATATCAAAGATGCTACACAGCAGATGCTACATCTATCTCAACTGGAAACATGAACTTGATAGGATCTTTCACTGATTTAGATAACTGATCTCGAAATCACATCTTCATCTTTGTTTTATTAATTTTCCCGTACAAAACACTGATAAATACATATAAAACACTTACCTAATCACCAATGTTTTCCTCTCTGAACGATTTTTTGATGCTTTCTTTACTATCTTGGTTTTTTGAGCATTTTTTTATTGTGCACAGGTATTCCTTTGCAGCAGGTACATCTGTTGGTAAGTAACTTGTTCCCCTCTTCCTTTTCTTGGCAGGTTTTTACTTTTTCCCTTCAGATATCTATTTCAGTGCTAATAATCAGGAATCCGATCAGTCTGTTGGTTTTCTGTCTCACTACCACAGTTGCTCTTTCGTTGATATTATCTTCTCCTGACGTACATGGCTGTGAATTATCAATTGATCTTCTGTACGACTAGTCACTGCTAAGATAATGGCAATTATTAAACACATGGAAGTCCTAGGGAAAGATGCCTGTCTTTCTAAAACCACATATGATGTTTGATCGTGTCTTGGGTTTTTCAAAAGCTTTCCAACACATTCTGGAATTTGGTAAATACTGAGTTATTATAAGATGCACTGCTCTAATAGGGATTGAAATGAATATTGCATCAGCATGGTATTAAAGATTGTATATAGATTCACGCGGCTTGTACTGGTTGTTTCGGAAATAGTAGACAAAGCGAAACGGCTTCCAAAGATCATTTTGAGTCGAAAATGTTGTAAGCCATTCTGTTGTACGGGTCGAAGTTTTAGAGTTAGGAAATGAATGCTATGGGAAATGGTCCCTAATCAAAGAAAGCTCAGTTCACAGTAGGAAGTGTAAGAAAATAAAGTTAAAGGTTAAAGTTGCGATCAGGCTCAGAGGACCGCGCAATGCAGCTGGAGGGTAGGCTCCAGTGTTCAGAACCTACGGGACAAAGTTGAGGACGGGGGGTCGGCCCGTCGCTCGCCCGCCTTTAACTCCCGGGAAAGAAACCCGGTACCCATTCTATAGAGGGCTGGGTAGACCCTAGGGCCCGTTTGGAGGAGAAAGAAGCGTGGAGAAATTCCCGGGACCTCCCGCCATGTCCAACCCGCAGCCAAGCGCCCTTACCCACTCGGCTACCGGGCCCACTAGAAAATAAAGTAAAGATAACAAATATCTGAAAACAGGTATGATAATTAAAGAAAATGCCTTATTTACTTACACTTCCTAATATGAACTGAGCTTTCTTTGAATAGGGACCATTCCCAAAGCATTCATTTCCTAACTCTAAAACTACGACCTGTACAACAAAATGTCATAGAACATTTTTCGACTCAACATGACCTTTGGAACCCGTATCTCTTCGCTTTGTCCACCATTTTCGAAACAACCTCTTTATGATATATTTTCCTTATATAGGGATTTTATAATATTTAAATCTTATTTATGTTGACTGAACTTATATAATATATTTGATATTACATCTGTGTTCGAATCCGAAGTTAAAAATATTGCATGGGTCACAGTGTAACATCTGCCTACTTGTTACACGGGAGGTCTGGTAACGATTAGATCATAAGTCCAGGTTTATGGAACCTGTTTCCAAAGTGATAATAACATGGAGATAAAACCAAAGAGACACTTTTATTACAATATTATATCTACAACATAATGTTAACTAAAGCAATAGTTAGCATCAAAGGAGATATAAAAGAAAATACTTTACTTAACTAAAAACAAGAAAATACTTTTAATCGAAATGTGCTGCACATTCACCTTCCCAATGGCTATTATCAGAAAGTGTCAACATAGTTACTGCTATGGGTTTCGTTCTCGATTTCGTCATATGTTACAATGTATCTCATGTTTCATCTTCGTCCCTCGCCAGGCGTTGATCTCAAGACAAGATACAAGAAAGCAGTGGGATGTTCCTGGCTCTTAAGAATATGTTTCATTCTGCTTTACTTCTCATTTTAAATCGCCTGACGAAGGGAATCGTTCCCGAAAACACTTTTATGCCCAAGTGCACCAAACTTCGATTAACTTTGACGGCTGCATTGTGGACGTAACTAAAATTAGTGGGGGGTGCTGCTGCAGAAAAATTTTAGACTTTGTTTTAAAATTGTGTGAAAGGAAACAAACATGTATAAAAAGAAATTTATCAAGTTTATAAACAAATTTTCTTTTTATTTTATGTTTGTTTTCTTTAGCACAATTTTAAAGCAAAGGCTAAAGTTTTTCTGCAGCAGCACCCCCCACTAATTTTAGCTACGTCCACAATGCAGCCGTCAAAGTTAATTGAAGTTTGGTGCACTTGGGCATTAGTTAATATATATATGTATATATATTATTATTTCAAAGTGTGTTTAGTCGCTTCTTTCATATTCTAACACTTACATCAAGGAATACTAAAAAAATTACATTTCATAATTTAAAGAAGTTTCAAAATTAAAAAAAAAATCATTATTGTCCTTACGGATTACAAAATTAGTTAGGGAATTCATAAATATTTCTTTATTATTTTTTTATAAAAATAGGCATATTTTTGGAATAATTAGATTAAAAGTTTTCAAAGTCCGAAGAAAAGAAAAAAAAAACAACTTGCGATTCCTTAATATCTTGAAAATTATTAAAATTTATCAAATTACAAACTAGACCCATAAGTTTGGATATCAAATGAATTCCATTGGCGAGAGACCCCCTTTTTTCAAAACTGTAAATAGGTTTAGAAATAAAACAACAGAATTCACCAGAAAAACAAATCATTATTATAATAGAAAGGGCTACTCATTTTACTTGGTAAGGTATTACTTGATACTTACTTGATATTTCTCTTATAGCTTTTTGACCGGAAAACTTATAAATTCACTCAGTCTAATTGTATGTAGGTGTTTCTTCTCTTACTAACTGCTCAACTGCAGAATTTTGAAATATTTTTGCTTTTATCTTTTTATAACTCCCATAGGAAATCATTAGAACCGATAACAAACCATTGCTTGAGGAAATGATTAATCCCACCGTGGAGGTTCCATGTCTCTTCGTAGGAGGCAAAGTGTGACCTCATCCTCCAAATGTCAGCAGCATTAATTAACCCATCTATGACTAATAATCCGAAAAGTGGATCTGGGGATAAAATCACAACAACAATTATAATTAAAATGGTTTGAATTAACACAAATTGCGAATTTCATTATTATTAATATCAAATCTCTACATCCTGTTTTTAGTAGATATTATAATAAAAAAAAAAGAGATAATTCTTTTATATTTTTTTTTTCAACTTTGTAAGATTTGTGGGGAAGTAGACTTCGACTCTTTTTATTGCTGTTGTTTGTTTGTTATTATTATTGGTTCGTTAATAACTTCATTTCTTATTATTATTTATTTTAATTTGTGAAACTGATTGATTTTATTTTTCCTAGTTTTTCTCTTAAGGAATGCTTTACTAAATTTTTTGTTTTATTTATTGAAACTTCTTTTATTAAGCAATTTTTTTATTACTGTGAAATAACAGCTTTTATATCCAGAAAGGAAAAAAATTAAACTAAACTTCATGAATACAAAAGAGTGAAAATGGTGGAGCATTTTTTTTTGTTTGCTTCTACTTGTGAGAGGAGAATCCACTAACTTTGAAAACAGTTCCATTGTGTTATTACAACACACTCGGTTGTTGTTTTCTTTGTCTTGTTTTGCCTTTTGAATTTATTAGAAATTGTTTTAGCCCTGAGGGAAGGAGCTCACAGAGTGTTTTAGGAGGGAGGCAGTCGGGGCTGTTTATGGCATCTATTCCCAAGTTTAGATTCACCAGGGTTTGTTTATTTATCACCTTCTCTGGCATTTGTCTATAGAGGGCGAAAAACAAAAAAAAATAAAGGACTGTAGATGAATGTCTGTATTTCATGAGCTCAGGTTGTAGCAAAAAATGATTGTTTTGCAAATAGATGAATTAAACAATAATTCAGTGGATTATCTTATTTACAAAACAGCTTTTTGTTATTTCAAAGAATTAACAAAATTTGAATTTTCAACTCATGAAATGTATAAAAGAATCAAATCAAACATAAATATATATTTTTAAATAAATAAATTAACTTTTTAACGAAGTTATTGTTAAAATTGTTTCATTGTGAATATTTGCAGCGAATCCTTTTTCAAAAGCAAAGGTATTTTCATTGTAAATCAAACTTTGTCGAACTTTTTTAATTAATCAGTGATTTCTTTTTCATCAAAGCAAAGCCTTTGGATTAGATTAATGCTAAAACCCTCTGTTGCGAAATAAAAACGGAGCACCCCTAAAAGAAAATCGAGCGATAGCCACTCGTTGAGTGTCCCAATTCCTTTGATGAATGCACCGACAGTTTCTTGAGAAGGGTCATTCATTAGAAGGAGCTGCTTTCTCATTGATGATTATTAATTTCTGGGAAATGCCTCTACGATCCATCCGTCGACAGTTCCAGATACTTAGTGAGTTCGCATCGGGTCATAGGGAAGACTGATTATGCAGGCGCCATTTTGGTTAGAGGATATTGGTAGCAGACCCTCATATGATTGGCAGAGGCGGGAGTTTCTTTTACGAAACCCTTAAGATGTCTACCACTGTTCACTCAATATATGCAGTACGTCAGGACTGGTGTAGATGTCGCTAATCTTAGATGGATTCGTGTTGTGTTGAGATCAGTGATGAATTCCGTTTTGTCTTGATGCAGATGATCACTACATTTGCATATGGAGAGGCGTGGTCAATTCAACTGGAGTGGAACCTGGTCTTGCATCCGGGAAGCATCTTCGGGAAGTCTCGGTTTTTTTTTGGGTTTTGTTTTTTTGCAACGGAGACAACAGACTAGTATTTCAGTTTATGATTTTTAATTCATTATTTCCTATCAATAACTTTAATTCTTTTTTCAAATGAAAATGAAATGAGATTGATTTAATAATCTATTGCAGAATTTTTCTATCATCAGCATTTAATGTTGAAATCCATGGAAAAAATTATTTCTATGTTGCTTCCTTCATTGGATGACAACGAATGCAATTCAAAGAATTAAATACCCAACACTTATAAAGAATGGTAAGATTCATTATTAACAAAAAGGGAAATACTCGTTAGTAAATCAACTTAAATTAGTTATAGGTAATAAGAATGAAGATCTAAAACCAAAACTTCCAGTAAACATTTTGATTAGCAGAAAAAGTGAGATTCTATCGTTTATTTGGGATAATTATTTCTTAATAAAGAAATTACTAAATCTTTCTTAAAGAAAGTTGACAAAAATAAAAAGGATCCCTCAATCAGAAAATAAAAACCAGATTGACAAAAGAAAATGTACTCAAGAGGTGAGTTTCAATTGGGAATAAATTCCCTACTTACTTCTCAATTCTTTTCTTTTAATAGTCACATTATCACTTTCTCACACTAATTAAATATAGAAAAATTTTAGAGAATTTTCAGAAAGAATTATTCGTCTCTCCATTTTTAATCCATAATCGTACAACAAGTTCAGAAACAAAATGCAGTAGACACTCGCTAATCCGGCACGTTCGGGACTTCGGCAGTGCCGGATTACCCGAAAATGCCGGATTACTGAGCACCTTCTAAAAATAGCCGTTATTGCGAGGATAGCGGAAATACCGCTAAAATAGAGTCAAAAGAGCTATTAATAGGTATCGGGCCATTTTTCCGTGTTCTATTGTGATTTCTCTGATTTCGGTAGTGATGGAAAATGTTAAAAACAAAACAACAAAATATATTTTTATGTAGTATTATATTTTAATACAGTACATATAGTACAGTATAGTTACTTTATTTCTAAGTAATATAGTACAGTACTAAGACATTGTATATTAAGTTAAGTACATACATTATTGTTGTTAATACTTATAATACGTACAACATTGGAAAGTATATGTATACGGTACTTTACTGCATTGGTAAGAAATAAGACCTAATGTCTCTTTTTTTTTTTGAATCATGTTTTTTCTTTAAAAACTCATTACGGACAATACATAAGTTAACGAGTTCTGCAGCATTGTAGGATTGGCTGCATTCAGCAAATCTTATAAATGTGTCAATAGCGGCACCTGCTTCGTTCCAGGTAGGAGCTGTTGAAGCGTCAGCTTCATCGGATTCGATGTCTGGTGGTTGATGTTCTTTTTATAATAATAAACTCACCTTTGTAATCTAAACACTACGCTACCTTGTGAACGAAGCTTCTAGGGCAAAAATGGTTTTGAGTTTCAAAATCAGCGTAAAAAACTGAGTAAGTATGCCAAATTTCATTAAAATCGGTGCAATGGTAACAAAATTATTTGGTTTTGAACGTATGTTTTGTTAGAATTTCAGTTAAAATTTCAAGGAAATAACATGCAATGACAAAATGAACTAATATTTCATCCAATTTGAGTACCCTTGATTTAACGGTATCATTGAGAACCTTGGATCTATCTTAATAGCTTAATTATATCGAGTTACAGACAGACAGACGAACTTAGCCAATTATATAAGTTGATAGCATATACGCCCATCAACAATGACGGCATAACATATGACGGCGCTTATTTTACATAAAGTATTTCACTTCATATGACAGGACAGAAAATGAATGCATTGCTAGGAACAGAAATGAATTTGTATATTGGAAGTCACATTTCGAATATCATTTAGTAAATAACCTTGACCTTTGTTGTTTTTTTGTTTTTTGGATGAATACTTTGAGGTTGTCTGATTCGTGAACACGACAATGCAACTTAAAGTTAGCCATGTGGTAATACAGGCTCGTCAAAAAAACTCCCACGATTGCGAATGCGGGCAGTGTTGCGTTACACACAGATAGATCTGCGATGTAGTACATGTGGGATTTGCACGGCAACTCTCCCGCGTTACTCACTGGGTGTTTAATATTATAAAATAATTTCTAATTCCTTTACAGAATTAAACGCATTCTTCTCTGAATTTATAATTACTCTAATTAAAAACAAAGTTTCACGAAAAATGCATTAAAATGTAAAACTATTAAAATACGAAATAGTTCATCGAATTAATTGAGAAGATTTAAAAGAAAACGCTGTGGAACAATGACAATCTTTCTCGAGATAGCAACAGTTTTTGACACCAATATCACTTATAAGTCAAGGAACCATCTGTGGAATATCTATCCAACGATTCTAAAGTTATTGAAGCACTAGGAAGCGCTAGGTACCAACATCTTAAATTATTCCAGGACAATAGAAATACTGTAGGTAAAAAAACAATTCTTATATTAATTAAATGTATAAATGAACTCCGTATTTCACCGTCTATCAATGAGTCTATTCTTCTTTTCAGAGGAAACCCATGGGAAAGATCTCTTAATACAATGGCTCCACTCCACTACACAACAAACTCCTTATTCTGAATGTTTGATATTATTAAGACAACATTCAGAAATAAAAGAATAATCTACATTCACCAACTTAACAGCAATTAAATACTTATGATATAATTAAATAGCAACTGATGAGAATCTAACATGAAACAAATAAAACAAATATCAGAAACAAGACAAAAAATCAGAAAATATTAAATAAAATCATTCTGTCGATATTAAACTTAATCATAGACAAATCTACAAAAAAATATTTATTATTATTATGTAAAAGTTTGAAATCGTAGGTTTCCCCAGCAAAGACAATATGGCAGGTCAAGGAAAAAAAGCATATATTGCCAAGTGTAAAGAAGTGTGCAAGAATGATTAGGCATGTGTGGTTGTGTCAATAAATTTTCTAACTATGAATGTTGTGTTTAGTATTACAGCCTTCTGGAGTTGTGTATACGTGTTTTTGTGTCCTAGTGTGCTGAGGCTGGGGTGCAATGTGTGAGGCACCAGACCAGGGGCGGATAGGACGATGGGTACAATAGACATTACAAATTCACATTCGTTTACATTCACATATTGTAACCCATCTCAACCCCCCACTGCTTCTGGAGCTCGGGTGGTAGGTCGGTGTATTTACTGATCTTGTCTGAGTGCGTTGTCTTGCTGATAGGCACTGCAATATCAATAAGATAGATCTGTTTGCTAACCTTATCAAAAAGTGTGATGTCAGGTCTATTGTGATGCGTGGTTTTATCTGTGTGAATGGGGCGGTCCCAGTACAGTTTATGTGAGGGTGACTCTAATATGCTTTGTGGTGTGTACTTGTAGTACGGGGCCGTATTCGTAATTTATTATTATTATTATTATTATCTCGAAAAAGTTTCAAACCATGGGTTTCCCCAGCTAAGACAATTTGGCAGGTCAAGGACCAAAGCACATATTGCCAAGTGTAAAAAAAAAAAAAAAAAAAAAAAAATTATTATTATTGTTATTATTATTATTATTACTATTAATGTTGTTGTTGTTGTATACGTATTCAAAGACGGTTATAGTTATTAAAATGAGAGTAAATTACTAATTCAAAGGAAATTAGTGAGTGTATTAGTGAGTTCGGTTCGAGGGCGGCGGTCGTCCTTACATCAAGATCGTGGTGCGGCGGTTTTCGACATCAATGTTACGTGGTTAAATTATTGTAGAAGGAGATAGGTTGCTAACTATCTAACTATCTACTGACTTTACTGACTAACTGACTAACTACTTGTAAATTTATTTACAACAACATAGATATTTAAACAATAGCTTCGGATTCGCAGCGCCGAAAATCTCCTTCTCTTAGGTGCTGAGGACCAAACAGGTTAGACTTCGATTCCAGAACAGTCTTAGTCCCATGATGCTAGTTAATCCCTTAACCTCTTGAACTGTACACCACGCATCAATACTAAAGAGTCAATATTACAGAGTCATCCAGACCAATACTTCTGATCACCACCACTCGAGTCTCAACTAGTCATTCCCTATTAGAAGAATGATTGTACACAGGAATGATAATTATCTTCCAGCTAACAATTTCTGCATGACGTTGAAGACGTAGTTGTCGCTCCAAGATCGTTAACAACCTTATTACTTCGATGATCGTCCTGTTTATATAAGTTGTATCTTCGAGGCCTTAAATCGAAGCTCAGTTGTGTTCCATTTGTTTCCCTCTCTCAGTTTCATTTGCCCGAATTGACAAAAAGAATAGACTACGTCTGTTAGTTGATGGTCCCCTTATTTTGAAAATGAAACCAAACGTTTTTCTTAACAGAAATTAGCACGGATGAATTTTAAGAAAACCTAAACGAAACTTGTTCTTTAAAACCACAGAGTTTGCTTAATGTTTGTGCATTTCTTATTTTGTGAAGAAGAGTAAGTTTCTGAACTTTATTTATTCAGATAGAACGAGTTTAACATTTTTTTTTGTGTGGGGATGGTTTTGGCACCTGGCTACTAAGTTTGGTCATGACCGGAACAGTTTATTCTGCAAGATCCCTTAATATAAGAGATCAGTGCATTATTATTATTAATAATAATTGTCTTAACAATACTTAATAACGATGGATGAAAATTAGATTGAAAAAAAAAGGTACATTGTGTAAACTTATATCTATCTTATTCCTGTTCAATAGGTCTTATTCCAATCTCTTGGGTCTTATTCCAATAGAGCCATTCCAAAAGATCTAAGTTTCAATCTAATGCTTTGACTTACTGTTCCGCTTACAGTAATGTAGCAATTGCAGTTATTGGGTTCAGAATCCTTTTTTTCTCAAAAGATCTACTCTTAGCAATTGTCTTTCATGTCCAGACGCCCACGCCAGTTTTAAATTTGTTAACATTTAACCAGGATCAATAGCTTGTACAAGAATTACAAACTAGCTAACATATTATTGAGAATTGAGCGAATGTATTAAGAACCTGACTGTTATTCAGAGACAAGGAGTTCTTTTCCACTTTTAATACGACAGTTAATCCTTATAAATTTATGAAGCCATAGAAACTTATATAAATTTATGACTTAATGTAGCGATGGAAAGTGAGGATTATGAGATCCCCTAGTCTGTTTGTGTGTTTATCCCCACTCGCTACATTGGGTTATCTCCACTTTCCTAGATCAACAACAAGTGGCAGTATGACTTAAAAATGCCCCTTCAATGTGATTTACACGAATATGAAGCATGGAGAGTCATAGGGCGTCTTGAAGCTGGCAAAGCACAGATGACATACGATTGGAACCTCCCAAAGCGTGATGGTGGGCTGAAATGCACTTTCCGTGGACCCGTAAAGAGTGGTCCACCGTTCTCTTCAGTATGAATCTAAATTCAGCCTGCAGCCTGACAATCGTCGTGCCCTGAAATGGCGTGAACGTGAAACACGAGAGAATCTACGTTTCGTGCAAGAAAGACATTCCTTTGGTGGAGGTTGAATTATGGTGTCCGCAGGCATCAGCATTGCTGGTCATACTAACCTCCATGTTGTTAGAAATGGAACGGTGAATACTGTAAGATATTGGGATGAACTTCTACAGCCTATAGTGATATCCTACGCTGGAGCAGTTGTGGCCAACTTTCTTTTTATGGACGATAATGCACGTCCACCGTGCGCACCTCGTCAACAATACGCTGGAATCGAGCGCATTGACATGCCTTCATGTTCTCCAGATCTGAATCCCAACGAATACGCTTGGGATGCACTAGGAAATCACCTCCCATAGTATTTTCTCAGCTGGAAGTTGCCCTGGTGCGCGAGTGGCCACGAATCCCACAGGAACTGCAGGACAATTTGATCCTCTCCATGCCTCATCGCTGTCAGTGTGTTGAAGCAGTTTCAGATGAACATACGCCCTACAGAATAGTCAATGTGCAACACATTTTTCACATTTGGCAGGCGAATGTTAACCCCCGTCCATGTGTCACATCTTGCTCAATCCCGATAAATGGATTCTGCACCTCATTTGCATATTCAGACAACTTCCATTTTCGTGACATTTGCTTCTCTGATGATGTTCTTTAATAAATAAACTGAAATGCCTGTTTTTTTTGTTGTATTATATTCATTTTGCAATATCCTCTAAATTTTGTGAGCAGTGTATTAAACAATCAGCACCTATAATACAGGTATAATTTTTATATAAATAATTTTTATATAAATCTATATATTACTAAAATCTTTTCCGTCTGTCCGGCGCAGTTCAACAATGGATAACGCTATCAAATAATGAGTTCATTCTAAAAGAAATAACAACTATTTGCTCAACTATTCAACAAATCATAACCGTCTTCATTGGATTAATTCTTCTTGGATTATCCGTGCTCTTAAATAACAACCAATATAAATTCCTAACCTTTTTTACATTTTTCAAAGAATTGAAACTATTCAAAGAATCACCAAGCCAAATTGTTAATATATTTTCTGACATCACTTATTGATATTATTGATAAACGATATTGTGAAAGATATTGAGAAGAAACGATTGGAAAGAGCACAACAGACAGATTTGGATCGAAAGAATGAAGCCGAAGGTAAAAGACGGTCAAGAGCTAAGGAGACAACGGAAGAGACACAAGAGACACAGAGGTTAGACGCCAAACGACATCAGGCAAAGAGAGAGAGAGACAGAGACTTTAGATCCCCGAACTCTATTTCATCTAACATCCATCGCAACATATCTCCTCTTCACACATCGATCAATCTGGGCCTAGTTACACCTAACAAGACGTATCAACAAATGAAAAAAAATGAATTAGTTTTTCAGGAAATCAAATTTCAGGGTTTTGTATTTGTTTGTCTAATTTTTGAACTGAAAATAAATGTAGTCTTGAAAAAAAATTAGAATAAAATAGTTAAGAACAAGGAAAATTCTTACAAAAAAATGTCCTTTTACGTGCTGGATAAGAATTTAAATTTTTTTAAAAAAATTAGCCTTGTCACTTAATTAAAAAGAGCTGACTGGAAGCGCTTAGTAGAGTGCATGTTTTAATTGTAAATATACTTTATTTTGAATGAAGTGCGGAGACTAATTCTGATGTAAACTTCTTGGTATTTTGTATTTTTATTTATCTATTGCAAAAGAAATTGAAAATTTATTGTTGTTGTTGGTTTTGTTTGTTTGTTTTTCGTTTTTTTTTTTTTCATTTTTTTTAAAAGATTTAAGAAGATACTTGAAACTTTTACGTGTGCTGTTCATGTCTTTAGGAATCAAACACCAAGCCGACACACCTGCTTATTTTAAATAGTATATTTAAAACATAATTTAAAAATAGAACGACCAAGGTTTCAGTCACTATAGCGTGACTACGACTTGAAAATAGTCACGCTATAGTGACTGAAACCTTGGTCGTTGTATTTTTAAATTATGTTTTAAATATACTATTTAAAATAAGTAGGTGTGTCGGCTTGGTGTTTGATTCCTAATTTAAGAAGAGTTCATTAAATAAATTCTCCTACATTAACTTTTAATGGAACTAAAGACATGTTTTGAGTTGAACTCAAAATCAATGTTCCTTGAATTAGAAACCATTCGATTATTAATAACAAGAGAAAAATACAAATGATAAAATTCAGTTACAGCTTGGATGGATTTTGACTGAAATGTTTAATCTATTTCAGCTGCAGTTAATTAAGATCTTGAAAATACGTCATGGGAAGAACTTATTATTAGTAAGCTTGAAGGTCATGCAATAATCTTAAAAATATTCAATAAAAGCTAGAAAAGTTACATATTTTATGTAGTTATTACCATTAGGTTAATAATGCGAAGGTTCATCAATTAAAATAATCAATCGAAACATTTTAGCAGTTTGAAATCTAAGATAAATTAACTGTTTTCAGTTCCTCGATTGATGTATCACAAGCCTGTAATGGCTTCTAGTTTCATTGTAGTTTCGGTCATATAAAAAAAATATTATCAATATTACAGGATTGAATCCTCTACTTTGCCATTTGATTCTGACAAATAACTTAAATTATAATTAAAAAATTGCAATTGTAAAAGCATATTAATCTATTTTTTTTTCAATCAATTGCTTGAAAACTACTTTTTTTTTAATTAATTGCAAAACTATTTAAGTAATTCCAGCCTTACTTATCTGAAATACAAAACTTCTTCTACTTGTCGTTACTTCATAAAAATTACATAGGCCAACGTTGGTGGTCTGTGATTGGTGGAGACAGCGCTCGTCTTCTCCCTGAGGGCAGCATTTCTTCAGTCGGTTACCTTTCTTGGTAAACCCGCATCCCGTTCTCTCACGTTGGAAGCCTCAGGGACATCAGAAACCGACAGTCCCTTAATGAGCCAGAGCTTTGTACCAAGCATCACCAACAGCTGCAGAAAATCCTCTTTTTAACGGATTCCTAGTCGTGCGATTTGTTACAAGGTTTAAAGGAACAAATCACTAAATGACATTACAAATGGAAACCATGTTTGTATTAGTCATTACATTAATGTAAAAAAAATCATTATCTACTTATATTACATTTTTAGATTAAAATAACTTTGTAACAAATTCTTTATTTTCTAATTTCAATTATTTAAATTGTTGACCAAAATAAGTATCCTAATTACAATTAACACCCACTCTTCTCAAAAGGCTCCGTTGTTATTTTGTTATCCGTTGTTATTTTGTGCACATTTCTTTTATATCTAGATTAGAAAATTACCTTTCGTTTTGGACCAACTTTATTATCTTTTTTTATATTTTTAATAGATAAGTATTTCATGGAATATTTTTATCTTAATTTTAATGATCTTTTCTCAAATTACACAATATTGTTATTGAATCATCTCAAAGTCTGTATAGATTGCTATTTTAATTCCCAATTTGTCGTAAGATCTAAGAGAATAATTAATTATAAAACCAATATCTACATCAATACTATTTAAATAATAGAATAGACCTTGGCAATGAACTAAAATAATGTGTGTGTGTTGTCATCCAGTATCAGCATAGATTTTGATTTTTCCCACATTCTTTCGGACATTTTTTTCATGTTAATATTTGCATTTCGAGATAGCAATCTCTGACAGCCGTTTTCAGGTCGTAACCGTCTGTAAGCGAAGTTGGGAAATTTGGCCTTTCATTATTACTCCAGAGCGAATTATAACACATCGTTAAGTCTGAACTTCTAGAAGGCCATACCATGCCGGAGCTACGTCCAATCCATCGCCCACTGAACTGAATTCTCTGTTCAGGATTTCTCTTACCCGAAGAGCTAAATGTGCCGGTGCTCCTTCTTGTTGCAGAATTGCTGACTTCTTAGGTCCTCTCATAGCCAGCTAAGACATGATTCATTCTAGAAGTATGGTCAAGTAAGCAATGTGCTCAACACCTATGATAAAAAAAATGTGGTTCAAAAACATGATTTGCAGAAATCATGTCATCAAGTGTCATGTCATCATCACTGCCCATATCATCAAGTGCGTTTTGTTCGATTTCTTCATAAAAGTGTGTGTGTATGGGGGGGGGTTTACACCAAAAATAAGTATTCCTGGTTCGACTGTTCAGATAAATGTTACCCTCATCCGTAACAAATATGTTCTTTCTTGATTCAACAGTTGAGATTTGCAAGCGCTTCACGTCCGTTCACATCGGACAGCTAGTTCACAAAGGAAAGTTTAAATGGTTTCAATCCCAAAATCTCGTTTCATAATTTTTCTGACTATGGAATACCAGCTCACCAGATTTCTATTGAGAAGATTTTATTGGGAACCTAATGCATGATGCCTCTACTGTCTCTACGAGACGTGCTTTCCTGGGCGACCAGAACATTGTGCATCAAGAACACTTCCAGAACTCAAAGCCTTCTTCTCCAATGTACACAGGTTGTCACGCTTTTTGAACCTCTGTAAAATCCGTGTTGATATATCTTTTAAAATTTTACCTTCTCTAGCACGATCACAATACCTACAAGTCCTTCTTCTGTAGTATAGACACTTAATAAAACACTTATATCAGCCATAATGTTAAGCAATGAAGACATAATATTAAGGTTTAAAAATCAAACTCATTCTCAGCATCGCAAAAAATTAAGGTTAAAAAATAAAAAAAAATATATTTAATGCTGCCCAGGGATTTTTATGCCCACCTTTATTAAGTTTACAAAATAATTTCGTAAAAAAAAAAAAAAAAAATATTCTTGAGGTTTATACATTTCGAAAATAGTAACGTTTGAAAATCTCATTACGAGAAATTCGAATAATTATTGATTTGCATTAATTTTCAAGTATGCTAAGCGGAAGAAAATTTTCTTATTTGAAATTCGACATTTCTGCAGTGCATGAGACTTTACTTGGTGTAAACTACCATTGCTTGGGTTCAAGTATGTGGCAAGAAACTTCTGACAACAAATACACGATTTAAATATATGTACAAATAATTAAAAAAAAAACAAACTGTGAAAGATTTTTTCTACTGATGATTCGTTTTGGAATCTTATATTTTCAATTTGTTTAATTCTATTTTTCATTGTAAATTTCTTATCCTACTGATAATGAAAAATGATTACAAATTTTAGGGGACTTTGACGTGACTTTAGGACCAGAAAGTTACACAAGTGGTTCGAATCTACTACTATTTTTTTTCCTTTTCGCTAGACGAGTAGAAGCAGTTGAAGAAACAATACGGTATTTGAATAACTCATTTGAACAATCCACACACTAGTAAATCAATGCAATAGGACATATACCTTTTTCCCATAAGCTCGAATTGTGGCACCCAAATATGAAAAGGAGATCAAGAAATCTTTTGTTGTCTGTTCTGAGTCTGCAATTGAAGCAACAAATTACGCGACAAAATTCTCATTAGAATAGACTCCAGCAGGAATTGTTTCTTTCGTTAAAGATTGTTCTATCAATTTATTTTGTAAATAATGAATCTCGCAACATTAATGATAAGTTATTTATTATTATTATTATTAAGAGCTTTTGTTTTATGTATTCAGCAAACTGTGAATCTTATGAAGCGGATCTTATAGATGGATTTGACTTTTCGTTGAGTGATGATTAATGAGAGTGAAAAAGGATTTTAATTATGAAATATAGGCCAAATTTTTACTGTTATATACGAGAGAAAGACTTACTTTGATATATTATTACTCTGATATCTCTAAAAAATTATTATTGATAATATGAAGAAAGAATATTCTTGTAAGTAGAGTTTAAATCTATCGCATCCACTGATAACGGTATTGAATATCTTTAAATTCTCTAAATTTAACGCATAATTTCTGCAAGTTAAAATATTCATCTTCATAAACCCTTTAATTTGCTTCTATTTATACGGATAATCCCAAAAATTTTGGTCCTTTCGTACTAAAAGCTCAATATTAAGATAGAAACCTTCCTGACTCACACCGGTCTGAACTCAGATCATGTAGAATTTTAATGGTCGAACAGACCATCACTCTTAGATTCTGCTCCAAGAAGGAATTCTAATCCAACATCGAGGTCGCAACCCTTATTATCGGTATGAACTCTTAAATAAGATTACGCTGTCATCCCTACAGTAATTTAATCAATTAATCAAAATTTTGGATCTTAATTAGTTTAACCAGCCCCAGCAAAATAAACATTTATTATAAAAAAATTAACTCTCATCTACAATAATTTATAATAAAACTTGATAGGGTCTTCTTGTCTTTTCGTTTTATTTTAGCCTCTTCACCAAAAAGTGAAATTCAATATTTAAAAAGTTGTTATTACGTCCAACCATTCATTCCTGTCTACAATTAAAAGACTAATGATTATGCTATCTTCGCAGGGTCAAAATACCGCGGCCATTTAATATTCATTGGGCAGGACAGATCCTTATCACTTACAAGAAACCATGTTTTGATAAACAGGCGAATAACTTATTGCTGAATTCTTAAATTTTATTTTTACTTTTTGTACTATAATTAATTTTTGTCTACTTATGTTAACATAATATTTTACCTTAATATTTGTAGTCCTTATGCTGCTTTCTTCATCTGAATATCCAGATATTTAAAGTATATTGTTTTCAAATATACAACCATTTGCATTTACATAAATAGAACATTTCAATGTTTTCAGTTTTATGTGTTCCATTGTTATATATTCCTTTACTACATTACAATGGTAGTTGAGACTCCAATCGTTAGTTGCATAATTCTGTTCTATGTTAGATAATCTCGAAAGTTTTAACAAAAGCTAAAAGAATTCAATAAAAAAAACAACAACAACTATTAACGCATGTTGATATATTTTATAATAGAATATTGTTGGCTTAGATGGTGTTTTCCAAGAAAGAAATAACAAAGTTCTAAATGAATTAATACAATCAATACAGTGCAAAAAACATCGGTCAACATCAGCTTGAGTCTTCAACTCCGAACAGGACAAGATATCAATTTGACAAAGGATTGGTTTTTGTTTCTAATTTAAGTGAACTCGGGTAAATAAGGTTGTAAGAATAAAACATCATTGAAACTGTCCAAGAGATAAAATAAAATTCTTTGCTCGTTCCAGTTACAATTCGAATAATGTTGTTGTTGTTGTTGTCGTGTGACAAATGCAATACAGTTTTTGG
>JAFIDM010000005.1:6065860-6096976 GCA_023159025.1 Thereuonema tuberculata
TTCCCTCTGATGATCGCCATAATAGCGTGAAACAGCTGTTAGGGAATAGAGCTTGCACAAATAAACACTAGGTCCTCTTTTAATGTGTTTACTATTTTTTAGGCAATTAATTTGATGCCTACAGAAAATCCATTTGTGGCCAGCGGAGTCTGGTCCATGGTTTTCTATTCTTTTCTTTTTAATATGTTTTTTTATTTCTTGTTTTTATGTTTGGAGGTTCCACTCTTGCTCCCTCATTAAACAGTGATTAAGAATTAAGAAATGTTCCTATTTAAAAACTATCTAGTATGCAGGGCCGCCCGGGGGGGGGGGCAAAAGGGGCAGATTGCCCCGGGGCCCCACAAAAAGAAAGGCCATAGCAGGTTTTTTTTTGGGGGGGGGGGGTTGTAGATTTTTGGGATTGGGAGGGGGGGACACAAATCCTAATGTTGCCCCGGGGCCACCTTGAGTCTCTGGGCGGCCCTGCCAGTCTGCATTTATTTTTAAAAGAGGTGGTTATCCTTGGTAATGACGGATCCGGTGATAGATTATTTTCAGAATTTTTTGTCGTAAATATTGCTGTGCAAAACTCCCTTATTCTCCACTGATCTCTCATCTAATCTGCATTCAAGCAAAATCATTAAAAGAAAAAGAAAAGGAGAACGAAGTAAATGAAAGTATTAAAAAAGCAAGGTTTTTAAGAATAATTACACACAGAGAGAAGTTATTAAGAAGTAAATCACTGAAATCAAAGTAATGATGAAACAAATGAACCGAGTGACAAAACAAGAAAAACAAATCAAATTCCAGGGAAACCGTCGTTAAAAATTTAAAATGAAAAGCAAAATTGGAATCCAAGGTCAGCTGTTTATCAGAAATGAGATTTATGTGTCTGATGAATATCAGTGACGTCTGAGAGATTATCTGATGAGAGCGTTCATAGAATCTGTCAAAGATTATAAAGATTAGAATAGATTCCATTCATTAAGTTTTCTCTTTGTTTGCTTCACATTATTAATCAAAAGTCTAATTAATAGAAAGTTACTATTTTTATTTGTTAATGTACTTTTCTAAAATGATTTGAACGATCTATTTTTACAACTTTTAATCTTTCTAATGATAATATAGGCCTAAGTCATATTGATTGATATTTTCAAATCATTGTTTCGCCAAATTCCTTTTTAGTTCTCTTTTGATTCAGTTTTTCTTTTCGTTTTTTCTTTGGCTTTCCTGTCGATTCATTATTGTTATATCCTCATTCATTGCGTTTCATTCCATTTATGCTGGGGGTTTTTCCATTTATATTCAAATAAATAAGGTTTCCAAAAATAAAAACAAACCAAATATATTAGAAACAATGTAGTACTGAAAAAAAAAACTTTTTTGAAAAAACGAAACCTTATTGTTTTTGTTTGAAAGTAGACACTGGAGGAAATTATCAATGTAAAGGAGAATTAACTTCTCTGATTTTTATAGTTTTAAATTATAAATCGGATCAGTATATTGTAGGTTTGAATTGAAATACTTACCTGAATTATTTCCAGAGAATTATCAAACAGAATGCAATTCAAAGATTAGTCAATATTTTTCCGTGAATAATCTTAGTTGGAAGATTAAAACAAAAGAACAACGGAACAATAAAAGACGTGATACACTCGATGCGATGCAGTATCGATTGTTAAACAATGAACTGGTGTCACGATAGTTTGGTTGTTGATGTGAATGTGAATCGAGAAGAATGAAAAAATGGCGGTAGATGATAACGAACATGAACATATACTAAAGTTATCTCGTTATAAGACGCAAGGGAATATGAAAGCTGAATATTCCTTGATCCTGAAAGTAAGTGGCACAGAAACATAATAGGTACATGCTGGAAAGCAGATTGGAAGTTCGTTCGAATTAAGAAGTATTTAAGAAGTTACCAGGTTCGAATGCTTATCTTCAACGGAGTTCGAAAGTCAGCGAATAGGAAGACAACGTCAAGTATTCCTAGAAGGCTATTCAATACCGGACGAGTAAACGGAAGATATTAGAACTTCAAGAAATTGTAAGTAACCTTTGATTTGTTCACACGGACGGGCCATTACACATGAATACCGTTATTTACTCAAGAAGGTCACATCACAAGACACAAGTAAAGATTACAAAGTAAAGATTTAGGGCGACAATACAAGTACACATAAAGTTGACAGAAAGAGACTTTTAAACGTCAATTTAAGAAGAGTATTGTACATGCCTTTAACGTGAGATACTTCGTATCATAAGACGTGAATTCGTGCAAGTGATTAAAGTAAACATATTTATGTAACAAGAACTTTTGAAAGAATATATACATAGATTTGTTTTAAATGTATTGGCTTTGTTTTTTATTTACAACAGGTTAGCTACACATAAGTGTCATCTTGGTGCATTATGTTATTCGTAAGTTCTCTGCCGGAGTTAAGGTTTTAATTAATAACAGCTCCAGGGTACTGCGCCGTGTCTCTCCAAGATATCGCGCGCTTCTCCACCCCTATTGGAATCGTTCCTGGTCCCATAACCATTTTGGACTACGCGCAGTGGAATCGTCGCTGGGGGCCATAACCATCTTGTAGGGGTGTCATGATCTATCTGTCCGTTTAGAGAGGCTCCTTTAACATCACATTGATGAATACAATAATCATTTTGCACGGAGAGAGCTAAAAACATACGAATTACAGACATGCTAGGTGTAGGTGAATATGTATTACTATAGTTCACTCCCTTCCTCTGCATAAATCCGTTAATCACCAAACGTGCTTTATACTTTACAATCTTGCCATTGCTATCTTTCTTGATACGAAATATCCATTTCGAGGACAATGGATTGGCGTAATCAGGAACTTCCGATTCGATCCACGAATCATGTTGTTCAAGGTTGACTAGTTCTTCCTTGATCGCCTCTAACCACTTTGGTCCACTTCTTCCACGAATGGCTTCTGAGTAACTTGAAGGTATACTTTCACATTCTTGTACATTTATACGTATTTTGGGATTTAACTTTACTTGTCTACTGCATAGCCTGAAGTAGTTGCTCTCGTCTTCTTCCTCTGACTTGTCTTCATCCGAGTCATCTGGGTTATGATCGGATTCTACCATTGATGAATTGGAACTTTCAGTATCAGGTGCATCACTTAAAACTTCTTCTTCCTTCGAAGTTTCTTCGTCCTCTGTAGAACTAGTGTCCGAATCATCAACTCTCTTGGTTAACTGATTCAAATCGTAGGCGTCTTCTCTTTTATTCTTCATCCCTTTTAGAATATCGCTGCCTCTTCGATTTTCATTCACCTGAACGTTCCGTGTTTCCACAATTTTATCTTCATCAACGTTATATACAACGTATCCTCTCGTTGAGGTTGAATAGCCCAAGAATATCCCTTGTTGTACTCTCGAGTCAAACTTGTTCCTTACTTTAATCTTCGGCTTCTTCAAGTAGACTAGGCTCCCAAATTTCTTCTTGTGTTTTATACATGGGGGTTCCTTGCTTCCGTACCATCGTGATATGGGTATTTCAAAATCTATACTGTGGTGTGGAGTTCTATTCAGAATGTAATTTGCACATCTGATTGCATGCGTCCAGAATTTAATAGGTAAATCTCCATCAATGAGAATGGTTCTTGCTATCTCCAATAACGATCTATTATATCTCTCCGCAATGCCGTTCTCCTGGGGTTGATATGCAGACGAATGTTGAAATTTGATCCCCTTCTCTTTAACAAAGTTTTGTACCTCTTTGTTAATATATTCAGACCCTTGATCCGAGAGTATATGTTTCACCTTATGACCACTGGATCTTTCTGCATAAGCTGTAAACGACTTTATTTTCTCAAATACCGCGTCTTTGCTTTCAATGATGTCCACAAAGCTACGCCGAGTATAATCATCGATGAAAGTCAGAACGTACGCTTTCTTCCCATTCGATGTTTCCATAGGACCGCATAGATCCGTGTATATGTACTCAAGCGGATGAGTTGATCTTAAACTCTTGATTTTCTTATGACTGATGTTGGTCATTTTACGCTTTTTGCAACTGTCACAAAAAGTGTCCTTTTCTTCTTTGGGTATGGTGACGTTTTCTAGTCTAGTTAGGCAGTTCGACAAATGTTTTATCGAAGTAAATAACCTACATGAGGATATTAAGAAGGATATTAATTTGATATATTTATTAAAATATTTTGGTTATTAATCTTTGGTTTCATTTCTTATTTTGTCCTTTATAGTTATATTTAGCATTCTCCTTTCAAGTTTCCTTTGTGACATTTGGGAAGAATGAAGGATGAAAGATGGACTCGATTACTAACGGAATGGCAGCCAAGAAATGGAAAGAGAAAAAGAGGACGCCCAAAAAAGAGATGGAGAGATGACCTACAGAAATTCAGGGGTGCAAGATGGTGGACAGAGACAAAAGATAGAAGAAGGTGGCGGAAATTGGGGGAGGCCTATGTCCTGCAGTGGACTGAACCAGGCTTAGAAGAAGAAAAAGAAGAAGAAGAAGAAGAATCTTTGGTTTCTGTTTGATGAAGTTCTAGTAAATATATTCCAAACATTGACTAAAGTAAGAGAGATGTTTGCATTTCCTGTAACCTACAGAAAAGAAGAACTTTAACTATTATCAAATCAATCTGTCTCCGTATTTATTGTTCGAAAATTTTCAGACACGTTCAATCTATTTTTCATTAAAAGAAAAAAAGAAATTCTTGATTTGTTTTCTTTTATATTCGAATACCATTTTCTTTTAAAACATTTCCATCATTAAGGAGAGTCATAATTCATTTAGAATTAAAGAAATTAATGAACAATAATCCCTGATTTGAATAAGTATAGTGTGCATTAAAAATGGGTGAGACCAAATTATTTACAAGTGATATCCTGGAACAGTTGTTTCACGCTCGTTGGCGATCATCAGCCAGGAGAAGTCACAGTAAATAACAAGGTCTCCGTACTGAGGCTAGTATGAACAATACATCGGAAGCGCAGTGTTGCCTCAAAGAAAAAAATACACAATGAAAAACTCACCAATTAATAATTGGTGAGAAAATTCATGTGCCAGCGGTGCGCAGGCCTCAATGAATTTTTTTAAAGCATAAAAATTCAAACTGCGCATTTGAATTAATAATAATAACAATGGATGAGACCAAATTATTTACAAGTGACATCCTGGAACAGCTGGGGCACCACTGCGCTTCCGATGTATCATTCATACTAGCCTCATACGGAGACCTTGTTATTTACGGTGACTTTTCCTGGCTGATGATCGCCAACGAGCGTGAAACATCTGTTCCAGGATGTCACTTGTAAATAACTTGGTCTCATCCATTGTTATTATTATTAATTCAAATGCGTAGTTTGAATTTTTTCCGATATAAATCTGTAAGAAGTATGGAGTGGAGACAGTATTTGAACATAGAAACAAATTGAAGAAAGTTTTGTATTCTAAAATGAATGAAACTGACAGGAGGAATGAATTGGGAACCAAAATTGCCTGTTTTCCATAGAGGAAAGCAAAATTACAATAAGAGGAGAATGTTAATAGATAATTCAAAAATAGCATAACATTGCTATTTGTAAGAGCATTTAAGTAGTAGGGTAAATACATTGAAACTGGAAAAGAACACTAAAACTAGCAAGACTATAGAGGAATTTGATAAAAAAAATACTAGAGAGAGAAGTTTGAACAAAAAAAAAAGTCTGGAGGTTTATGATAGAATGGTAATTTTAGGTAGCGATTTGGTCAATGAATGTATTAAGTCTGAAGCCGAACGCGCATTGAACCACGTGTCCGTATCCCGTAAACGGAGAAATGACGTCATTCCGTAAGACGTTCGTCGATTCGTGACGTTAAACTCAAGTATTCCGTCACTGTATTGAACAAGCTTGAAGATTCCCGTATTCCGTATGTGACGCAAAGTTAACGTCACCAATCAGAATGTTTCTTCCATTGAGGCAGTATGGCACACTTCTGTATTCGCAGAAATACTTGAATTTAACGTCACGAATCGACGGACGTTTTACGGAATGACGTCATTTGTCCGTTTACGGGATACAGACACGTCGTTCAATGCGCGTTCGGCTTAACACATCTGTAGAGTTTAATGGTGGTAATGTAAGTACGGTTTGACGGCTTTGTAATGTACAGGTTTTAACAGAAAGTTAGTTGGTGTTTGTTCCATTTGGTTTTTATGACTTTGTTTATTTCAATTTTGCAGCTAGATTAAGCAAAGGCGGAGTTCTTTCCGAAAAATTTGCTGTATTTTAATAATTAGCATATAGTAAAAAATGGTGTGGTGTTATTGTAAATTGTAATTAGGAGATGACAGGAATTGAAGAAAAAAATATGGCGTTCAGAATTATAACAGAATTTCCTCAACCGTTTAAAGATGGCATTTGCAAGGATTTATGGAATTTATTCTGTTTATGAATAAAATGTGATTATATCTGAATTTTCTGAATCAGTTTTTTTAATGTTTTTTTATTGACACATCATTAAGCTAGGTTAACGAAATTAACAGCGAAGTTTGTTACTATATAAACACAATCATCATTTCTAATATATATATATATATTTTGAATTTTCTTCATTATTATCACCAGATCACAACAGTTATTATTTTGTCATGTAAGTCAAACGTTCTTTGTTTTATTTTTTTGTTTTTGTTTTTTATTCTTTCTGTTTTCATTTCATTTGTTCTCTCGTTGCTTTGTTATTAGATTACATAAATAAACTGTACAAAGCTCTCAGGCTTATAGAGATGATTGTATGATGTTTTATAAATGTAATTACTTTTCCGAAACAATATTAATGATATTTAGTTGCTGTTCATATTTTTGTAGAATAGTAAAAGATTTCAATTGCTGTTGAAGCAGTTTTCGCTAGTAAATGACATTTTGTTTTCCATTCTTTTTTACTTTTTTGAGTTTGGTCTACAATTGGAAAAAAGAGGTCTATTTCAGATATCCTGAGAGTCAGCAGCTGAAAGATAACTATTGAAGTAGATTTATATAAAAAAAAAAATAATTGAACCATAAAAACGCCAAAAGTTTTCTTTGAAGTAAATCTATACGTTCTTCCTTTAAAACATTTCATGTTAAAAACAATTGTTTTTTTTTTCACGGTTATAAAAGTTGAATCCCCTTGTAACTGAATACAAATACTTTGTATACTAATCAAATTGAATAAAAATCAGTAACAATGGTATTAACATTCAAATAACATTGTTGTGATAAAATGGATAGAAATTCCATTTCCTTTTTTTTTTTTTACTGTAAAATAATTTTCTGGTCATTAGACCTTGTAACTTAGAAACTAATTATCTTTTAGATTTTTAGTGAATTCTATTGATCGGTGTTTGTAATTAAGCAGGTGCAATGTATCACTGACTGTTAATAAAGTCATTAAATGCATCTGCGCATTTTCACAACCAAATGAAACTGTTCATTCTTCCTATCAGCAAAATTACTCAATTTCCATTCGTAACTCTCTTGAGTTGATACCAATTTGTCACTTTCATTCTCAGTTGACATTTAACAAATGCAGTTCGAAAAGTATTTTTTTTTATAAAATTCTTCCGTAGATAAGATTCAATATGAGATATACAATGGGACCAGGGGCTGAAATGTCGAGATGTTATGTATGTTGTTTTTTTTATCTTCTCTTCTGATTTAGGGTTCACTCACCTCCGACTCAAATTGATAGATATCACTTATAAAATACCTTTTCATTAGTTAGAAAAGAAAATAACGAGAATTTACTACAAATCAGAACTAAAGATATCTATAATATAATGCTATTAACATGCCATTGTATGAGTTTGGCTCTTGGAGTTCAAACGTCCACAGTTGCAAAGTTGCTTTCAAGTATTGACTTATTCTTCGATGTTATTTCTGAAATGTAATACTTTGACCAAATTTTACCCAACAATATAAAGGAAACAAATTAATATTTTCATTACTATTTCTTTCAAATTTTTCAAGGCATTGATAAATAGGAAAAAAATTGAAATGAATCAACGCAAAGGAAAACCTCCCATTGATAAGAATGACATTCTCATGTGAATTTCTAAAATGAAAAACGAAAAGAACTCTTTATTATTCTGAGACATTTCATTTTAGAATATCAACATTTTGCAGTTATAACACTTGTTTCTTTCAGAAATATTAATACTGATATTTATTGCCAATAATTTCTTTGTTTTAATTCAAATTCATTAAACTATTTTAGATACATATTGTGGGGTGTTTTTAACTGGTAAAAATCGTAGTGTCTAAATAAGTAGAGACTGAAGCTGCGTCTGGACTAAACAAGCAAGAACTAACAACAACTGTTTATTTACAGGTCACATGTGTTTAAATAGCCTATGTACAAAAGATATGATTGGTTGTGGCATTTACAAATTGATTGGGCGCTTTAAATGCCATGTGATCACAACGGGATTTTAAACCGTTGTGATTTAAATAAAAGTGAATTAAAAGATGCCACAACCGTTAAAATTCAAAAATAAACAGGTCAACAGATAATTACAGAGAAATTGAATAATAGAGATTAAAATACAGAAAACGGAATAACTAGAATACACAATGATAAAAACTTTGATACAAGTATACAAATAAATATAAAATCACTACAATATTAATGGTTTGAATAGTCACTTATTGCAAACTGAGTGAAAACCCATCACACATATATAAATATAATGTAATATTATAAGCTACACTTATCAAAACTATATCAAAAATGTGTAACTTAAAATGCTATTTTAACTTAACTCAATGACCTTTCTATAGAATTAGAAACAAGGGTTTCATTTAGAAAGAGTGAAAGAAATAAAATGAGAATGTAAGAATAATATGTATTCCTGCTGTAATATTTTTACAATATTTTTAAATTAAAATAAAATACAACAATAGAGAGAGAGAGACTCAAACCTGTAACCTTTGGTTATAAAGACAATCACAACCAATTTCTAATTTTCTTTCCTTACAGTACTTGTCTACTTATTTAAGTAAAATCTTTAGCCACAAAAAAGTTCACGAAAATTAGTTATATTCGTAGAAACATATTGTTTCATTGCTCCAATAATTGTTCTCCATTCCCCGTCACAGAAAAAGAAAGACAAAAGAAAGAGCTTTGCCATCAAAATTAAAGTTCTTTCTTGGTAAGAATTTCCATATCATCACGTCCTTATCATTATAATTACATCTATGGCTTCATCGGATTTGAACAGAAATTTTAAACTCAAGCTCAGATTAGATTTCCGTAGAAGATCAAGATGAACTTACGTGTGAGATTGGCTGGAAACTACAAATCATTTTGACAAGGTAGTATTGGTTGTTCAGTTGATGGAAAGCACTCGAAAGTTCAGATAAGACAGTTTTTCAGTAGCAGCAGTATCGATCTGATCAGCAGGAAAAGGGAGAAAACCTTACTTGCAGCATTGTCCTACATTGTCCAGCATTGTCTTACAGTCACTGTTTACCTGCAGTTCGAACCTTAGATTAGATGATTTCTTGAAGCACAAACACGGCACAATGAATTTTCACAAATTCTAGAGTTCGCTGAACACATTCACTTGGCAATGAAACAAAGTACGGATAAAATGAGTCCGTCCGCTCATTGTCCGTCAAACTGAATACTACTGACTGCATTAACATTAGGAGTCTCCAGCTTAAGACAATAGTCATATCGTCCTGTTAGGTAGGAGACTATATTTTTCGTGTTTACAAGAGTGAAGAGACGATCTCTGAATACATTTCAAAATAATCTAAAGACGGAAGGGGAGGGGGGATTTCCACAGAAAATAAAATCCGAAAATAATTGGTTATGGATGATAGAAGACAGTAAAAATTTGCGAAACACAAAGAGAGGTCAAATAGTAATGAGCGCAGAAAGAAAGGAGGGGTCATGTTCCCACGGGAAAAAATACAGTTGCACAATAAAGAAAAAGAAAGGTTGCCATGGTAACTGGAAAACAAGTAGAAACGAGAGAAGAATAGACTGAAAATAAGAAAACAATAAAAATCTTTCCCAAGTTAAAATAATAAATAATAAAGAGAATAAAAAAATTAATTTAAAATTGAACAACAAAATGTCCGTGACATTACGTTCATCGCTAACATTTATTTTACTTAAAATTCATCTAAGTTTTATTTTACTTTTCAAATCCGCTTCTTAATATCTCATTAATTACATTTTAATCTTAAATCACAAACGTTTTTATTATGCTTTAACTTTAGGTTTTAATATCCAACTATATATTGAAATTCTACTTCCATCTTCTTTTCTAAATCTTTTTACATAAAGAGAAACTGAAATTAATCTGGGGGATTCTTGTTATTCTCATATTTAAGATGATTTCATTGCTGCTTCACCGCACCAAATGCTGTTGCATTCTGTATATAATCTACTACTTTTAATTTTTCAATATATTTTTTAGACTGTTCATTTGCCAACAACATGCTGGCTAAAGCTCGGCGAACACTATCCAACCAGGTCAGGCGGTATAAAGCTACATGCCTGGCAGAAATGATTCTGATTCCATTTTAAGGATAGAATACGGTGAGCATGCTATTACAAGAAATTAGGAACCAACTTTACACTGAAATATGATGATTCTATGAATCAAAATTCTCTGGAGAACATTTTGAAGAAGAGTTTCGAACGATATTGAATGATATTGTGCCTGTTTCACTCTATGAATCAAACAGCGAAAATATTTTAAAAATTTTAAATTTGATAGTTAAATTTGATAGATAATACGCCTTTAATAAGACAAAATTCACATTCAGAAATTAACTGACATTTAGCAAGATCCATTATGAATTTCAGAATTAATCTTTTTGAAAGAAAAAAATAATTTCCGATCAAATTAAGGAAGAAAAAAAGTAAATGAAGAAAGTGCTGTTCCTATTGGTTCAATCCTTCCACATCTGACGCAGTTCCTGATGCTGATGTTAATATGAAATTTTATCTGACGTAGGTCCAATGACAATCGTCATGCCGTGGGATTCTGATTAAAAATATAAATACTTGAACCATAAAAGAATATGTTTGTATTGAAAAGGAGTTTCAGCAAAGGAACTCGAAAGACTCCACAGGATGTTAAGTCTTATATTTTTTCTTTATAAAAAAGTAATCCTCTTTGTTTTAGTGTTATAACGTTTTTTAAATAAAATTTTCTACCATCTCAAGATGCACTTCATTAAGTTTCTATCTGTGATATTTACGATGTAACACGTGTTGAGGCTGTACTTATTTAGTTAATGTTATCTTCTTTTATTGAGAAAAGGTCTTCAGGAAGCTTCCTATCTAACCACAAGTCCACTGTCTCCGCAAAGTTGCAATCTAGTTTTTGACAATAGTCCATGAATTCAATCACCGGATTTAGTAATTGGACAATATCATTAACTTAGGCAAGGAAATCACTTAGGCAAGAAAAAGATGTTGAAGACAGAATTAATGCATTTGAAATGTGGATATTAAGAAAAATGCTTAAAGTTAGCTGGATAACACACACAACTAATGAAGAAGTCCTACAAAGAGCTGGCCAAAAGAGATCCCTTCTAAGAACAATTCAAAAAAGAAAGACAGCATACTGCGGACATTTGATTAGAGGTCCAAAGTTTGAGCTACAAAGACTTATTCTGGAAGGGAAAATCATCGGTGAAAAAGGAAGAGGACGTCCAAGAAAGAAGTGGATGGACGACATCAAAAAATGGACCAATATAAATTCGGAGGAAATCTTCCACAAAGCCAAAGACAGTGTACTGGAAACAATTGATCTCCAACATCCAATAAGGATAAGGAACTAGAAGAAGAAGAAGGAAATCACTGTCAAACAACAAAGACTTTACAGTAAAGGATATCTTCTCTTTCATCATTAGCGGACACCTTTCTCATTGCAGTGATATTCTTATTTAAGGATAAGCATGCGTCTCTTTGGGAGCACCAATGTGCATTTGCAGCTAGCGGACTTTACTACCTCCACTTTCAACAACCCATGTTGGCGCAACTTTACAAAGATCTTTAAAATGGACAGAATTCACCACATTGCCTGAAATTTTTGTCAAAGTTCATAGATAAAAACATTCACTGAAGATGACTCGTTAACGGGTGCGAAACTAGTTTGTTTTAATTGTAAATATTCATTTTTTTTTACCTTTTTTACTTAGACTTTGTGTGTTGGCTGCAACCAAGAACTTATAAATTCATAGATAAAAAGTTCAGGAGGGTGGGGATTCTTGCGGTCCGGGAAAGCGGAGGAGACTTTTTGGGACCAGGCCTACTTGTCGGGTCTGAGTACGGGCTCTTCTCCGGTGAAGGCGGCTTGCCAAGACCGGGTACGATCAGTCTCTCGGCGACGGGTGCAACTTGCTCGTTGTAGCCCTTTTTCTTCTCCGGGGATTAAAGACGACAGCTCGTCGGTCCTAAGGTCTGCTTCACAGCTGCAGCTGCTTGTTTAGGATCCTACCCAGGAACGAACTGCCCTAACCTAGCTCTGCTTCCCTGTTTTATTGCTTTCTAAAGCCTCCTTCTGGCTTCTGGAGTCGTCAATTCTTCAATAGGGAGGCCGGGTCAGATCAGTCGACTCTTCAGGAGGGAAGTTGGCCCTTTCAAACGGTAACAATATTACAGCCAAAGAAGAACTTTGAAATGACGTGATCAATTCTTTTCTTAATATTAACATCCATCATGTCGATAAATGCAGTCATAATAGAATTTGTTGATTTTAAATGAACTCGATGAAACGAGACGACCACGCTTTTGAGAAATCGCTGTTTCAAGGTCTTCAATTACGGATGAAGGTGAAACATTCGTAGTCTGGAGATTTCATTCTGCATAGCGCATATATCAGACATATCAGTAGTTTGTTGTGTTGGAGGGTTGCCTATGATGAAAACCTTTGATGACTCTGGAATCTGTATCGGAGCGGCCAACAGCTAAGTTACTCTGTCGTTTCAAAGCGTAGAAGAAATAAAGACTTAATATGAAGACCGCGTAAATTTATTAAAATTCTCTAAGTAAAGCTAGATCTCGTCATTTATTTTTTCTTTTGAAACCTTAGAGAAAATTAAAAAAGATTTTTAGATCAGATCAATACGATTAATGAGGAAACTTTTACTACTGATTTCCGATAATGGTTTGCATTTGAAAGCCTCTATTGTTATAAATAGTCTTAACTACTTTCTTCTCTGCATCACCTGTCACAAATAGAACCGTAACCTTCAGAAATTCTTTTGAATTATCGCTTATTGAAACATCTACTACATTATTAACTACTCTTCTAAGAGTCACTTAAAATAAATAAATAAATAAATGTCATATGAACTCCCATTTCACTACTGTGGAACGAGGGCAATATTTCGCTGGTGGATAGGGTTCTGTCTGTCTGTGCTGTAATGACACTTAACGCTGAAATACATCAACAAATCAGGACTTCTTTGGTTAAGAAAAACGCAGATTTGAGTTTTTTAGCCAACTAACACGTCAACACGTCAATATTTGAAACAACAGACGTCACAAATTCTACTTCTTAGACATGAGGCAACGTTGTTGCTCTACCTACTTTTTATGTAGTTTTTTTCAAGCAATTAACTTTTTGATTTCATACTTTTGAAAACCACTGTTAAAAGAAATATTGACGCAAGAGTCCTTTGAAATGTTGGTTTAAACTAAAAAAAAGCCTAAATATAAATATAATTTTATAAAACCATGTCTATATAATTAGATTAATCAATTCAGTTAATTATGCTGAAGCAGAGAGATTATTCGTTTTGCTGGTGATGAAACACTGTCTATTACTTCATTTGGTCGCCCACTTATTGCTTCACTAAATTGTTCCTTCAAAATAAAAATTCTTTGATTTTTCACTGTATAACTTCGCAGCTTCAGCTCAGCAATTACAAAATTAATATCACAGTAATGAGATAAACTTTATCTCCTTTCTTAAGATAACAATTAAATACATTAAATTTTTGAGAATATATTAATATCAAAGTATTTGAAAATAATATTTTTTTTTTTCAAAAAATTACAACGTTAGCTTTTGTTCGCATGAAATTCTTGAATCGCCGAATGAATAGTAATGAATTGAAGAAATGAACATTACTAACAAAAGGATGAAATTCAAAGATAAAATGTCTGAAAATTGATCTTGTCATATTTCTTTTAATATTTTGAATGAGAATTTTGTCAAAATAAAGGCTTCAATTCAAAACTTTAAAAATCTTTTCACGGATTAATTCAAAGAGTAAAAACAGCCACAATATCAATAAAACAATGTAAGTAATTATTACTAAAAATTCAATAAACACAAATAAGACTTTCAAAACTACATTAAAATTTAATAAGACCGGGTTCGCTTTGGCCAACGCCTAGCTTTATCACTAATGAAATAATGGCTGAAAATAATACAAATACATCAAAAATATACCGTCACAAAAGACAACGCAATCAAGACAAAAGTATTCTCGAAACCATACAACTACATAAAAGCATAGATAACTACCTTATTGATATTATTACTTCCCTTTTTCTTCTTTATCTTTATTTATATAATGGCAATTATCTAAAGCAACACTTAACTGAATGACTGTTGTTATGAGAATCATTATTTTGCAAAATCAGCATACTCTCTCCACATTTCTATGGAATGCATTATCCTCAAGTCCAAAAAAAATGGGCTCATCCAAATTCAACCTATGAGAATATGAACTGCAATGTCTAACCGGGTACTAGAAATAATTACCAGTTCTAATGGCGCGGTCGTGTTCAAATAACCTCTTGATTGCTCTTGGTATATTTTTTTTGTTTGTTTTTATAGTCTTTTCAGCCATTATTTCATTAGTGATAAAACTAGGCGTTGGCCAAAGCGAAACCGGTCTTATTAAATTTTAATATAATTTTGAACATTTTACTCTTACTGTATTTATTGAATTTTTAGTAATAATTCAATATCATTTGAAACTCTTTCTTCAAAATGCTTTTTAGCGAATTTTGATGCAAAACATTACTATATTTCAATGTAAAGATTGTTTCCTGTCGAATGAGGATCTTTCTTATTACAATAATACGTTTTTGATGGTTTTCAGTTGAATTAGAACCATCAGGAGAGCAAAATGAAAGAAATACTCGTACGAATGATGTATCAGTTTCAACCTCCACTCTAATTGGTCGGATTCGTGGCAAGCATTGTTGAAGCCAAACGTTGAATCATGATCTATCCTTCTAATCGCAAGCATCATGTAATTGCGCAAATATTATCTGGATTTTAAACTGTTTTATACGGAATATCTCCGAGTGCGTTTAAGTGTGTTACGTTCAGACTGCGATGGAGATCCAATCTTGCCTTACGTATAACAAGGCGGCTTTCGATGAGCCTGTAAATATCCATTCGCTGCAGATGAAGTGGCAAAAGACATTTATATGCCTGATCATTTGTCTGTTACATTTAGGCTTTGCTTATTTTTATTTAAAATCGCATTCTTAAAATACGAAAGAATGTTGGAAGAGAAGTAATCTTTCACTAACCGCCACCTCATTTGATGAACTGGAAAGCACCAGTCATAATTTCAGCCAAATTGCTTAGAAAGAAATTAATTTTCACTTGCAGAAATTAGAAGAATATTACATATTGAATACTACATAATATTAAAAGAAATCACAGAAGAGTTTTAACTCAAGTAGGAATTCTTAGGCATTTAAATATTTAAGTTTTTTAATTGCCACTGAAAAGTTATACGGTTGTTGACCTGCAGGTCCTGTAATTTCATGTCTGCGAAACCCAAGGTTGCCGGTTTTCAAGGTCTTTTCTCTAGCATTGCGACACAGAATTTAAGAATACATAAATAAGTAAGTGTATCCTGCATAATCGTTACATAATTACGCTTTCTACTGCTATTCTTAATTGGGTCAATAAATCTCTCATTGTCAGGAAACATTCTTTGCCAATTGGTTTCGAAAATTCAAGAAACGATTTCGTCTCAATGCTTCTTATCGTATAGTGACAATTCAACTGTTGCCTAATACTGGCCGACCACGAGGCGATATTTGGGGCAATCAGGCCCAATTTGATTGCTGGCAACCGTTTGCCCCAATTTGATTGCCCCAACCTGAACAATATTTGCCCCAATTTTATTGTCGGTACCAAAGGAACAATATTGGCCCAATATTAGTTGGCTCAAAATATTGGTGGTACGAAAGCGAATCAAATGAACGGATGACATCACGTGACAATGCTGACGTCGAAGAAGGCGGAACTTTGAACATCGGAAATTCAGTCACTCACGCCGGCCATTTTCTTTGAGAAACAAGGCTTAAAATCAGCAAAATGGGTCGGCCCAAAACAAATAATTCCAGCAACAACATTTTGTCAATTGATACTGAAAGAATCGTAATTGATTTCTACAAAGGGACGGCGTTTAATACTATAGCAATTCTGTACGAAAACACGCTCTCTCTTTAGCTGTCCCTAGTGAGAAGCGCCGTAACCATAAAAATTCAGGGCAATATTGGTTCAGGAGAAACTACGTGTTCGCGCTTGATAAAGTTGTCCTCAATCAAATTGGGCCAACTTGTCCCAATCATATTGCCATAAAATCGCTGCGTGTTCGCCTAGCATTAAACAACTTCTTCAGTTCAAATTATGTTGGCTAAGGAGCAGAGGCGTCACTAGGGGGTTAGTTCCAACCCTAGTAACTAAGGAGTTATGCTCTATAAGTTATTTTTTTCCTCAATCTTCATTGTGACTTGCCAGAATCTAAGGCTATGTCTGAATTATTCTAAGGAATATTGTTCGAGGTCCAAAATCCTTAGGATCTGTATTCGCATTTTCAGCAAAATTCATTTGGAGGCTTTGTCTTTTTGTTTTTACTGAAGTTAGCCTTTTGAAATGTAATCAAAGAGTTTATTTCACAAATGACAACAAATTACTTAAAAGTTAATAACTTACCTTCACTTTTGCTAAGGAAACTTAGCCAAATTATAGACGATCCGTTTGGAGGTCGGTTTTCCCACGAAAAGAATATCGTCAACATAATAATAACAGACTGCTTTCACATCAAACCATTGTTGCGCAGGTGCTAAAATATTATTTGCGGCAGATCCGGAAGTCGATCATATACGAAAGTCATAAACAACACTTTTCACTAACAACAAGTCATAAACAACACTAATTCACTAGCAAAATGGCATTCGCGTAAAAAGTGTCCTATAGAACTCACATCAGATTTGTTCTCAGATATCTTTATGGCTGCCTTTAAGCTTTTCTTTTATATCGCAGAGCTTTGATGGCCTGCCTTGAATCGGACAGTGGAGCTATATTTATAAGTGTAAAGATTCCGTTGAATGAAATCTATCCCTTTATAATTAAAAACGTGCATTTGTGAGAGCTAGAAGAGAACTGTCTACGGTGAAAATTCACGCCATCCCTAATGCCTCTCATTTTGATAACATTTAAGAGGCCAATATCAAAAGCCATTGACATCGATTGATAGGGAAACAGATTCTAACATCTGCAGAATTGTATATATCCTCAATTCGCTAGCCAGTGATCCGTCTTATCCTTCTTCCAGAACCACTTCTTAAATGTATAAAGCTTTTAACTCCAGTTGATTAAATTAATGTGAGATAAATGATTGCAGTAAAACAAATATGAAGAAATAGAGTAGCTTCAAGATTTGCAAGTCAGTCAAAACTCCTATTAACTCCTGTAAACTTGGTGATTTTCAGCCACGATACCACTGACCATTAGATATTATCAAGAATGGTTAGCCTATTAACTGCTCTTTGAGATCATGAGAAGAAAAGGACATTTATATTTTATAAATACTGTGATGTATTTAATCATTACTGTATTACAGTATAATGGTATTACAGAAAGCAAAACATGTTCTTGGCCTATTCTGTAGCTATAACCAATAAGCAAATTTGTATACAGACTATTCAAAGAAAGCGGAAAATGATTTCGTAAAGAAAATAAAAATAGTTCAAAAAGTCCCCATAGGGGGCGCTTTACAGCAAAATACACGAAAATAAAAAAGTACTAAGACCGATCTAATATGAAATTTTAAACTTTTAGGTTTGCATTTATCAACATTACGAATAAGCTTACTCTAGTGAAAACAAAAGCACGTTTGGTGCTACAATCAACGAAAAACACAAGAAATCAGTACGTGTTCTCGTACTCTTATAAATAAGATGAAACTTAAATTTGAAATAAATGAATACCCTCAGAAATTCATTTTAAAATCCATTAATAATTTCTTCAATTACAGACAAAAAAACAAAATCAAACAAAGACTTCAACAAGTCATTAAATTACCACTGGGTACAAAAATACACAAATCTTTTAAAGAATTATGTAAAACCAATGATATTAACATAATACAATACAAAAACAACCACTTGATAAAGAAAAATAGAAACGACACCAACCACAATTTCATGTACAACATGGAGGTTATATATAAATTAGAATGTAGGGATTGTGGTTCTGTGTACTTTGGAAGTACGGGCCGCACTCTAAAAGAAAGAGTACGAGAACACGTACAGGCCTTTACTAACAAGAACGAATGAATATCAGACTGGGGAGACCACTGCCTGCAAACAAAACACAACCCCGATCCCATAGTCAACATTTTATTCAAAATTGATGAAGAAAAAGATAGATTTAGGATTGAATCCTGTATTATCAACACTTTCCCATGTATAAATAAAGATAAATTTCTCAAAGTTAACAGTTGCACCTTGCACAAATTCAAAAAAAGTATTAAAAATATTGACAAATACCTCTAAAATATTATCGGTTTTAAAATTGTATCGAAGTAATAATGTTTTTAACCTTCCCTTTGTTTTTATCAAAATTATTCTTGAAGTCATAATAATGATGTAAGCAAGAATGTTATGTTCCCATTATATTATATTTTGAATATAATGTAGCATTATTGATGTATTACCCTTGTTTTTTAGAAATACTATACCATTGTAAATTCTACCATTGTTATGAATTCTGTATCTTAGGGAATGAGTTTTTGAAACTTATACCTAACGTTCGACGAAGCAATCTTGATAAAAGATTGCGAAATATCACGATTAAAAAGAGTTTTAAAGGATAACATGTGGTTCTAATCTAATCTATCTAACAGCCTTTAACAGCCCACTGCGGGGCAAAGGCCTCCCTCAGACAGCTCACTGTCTCGGGGGATGAAAGTCTAATCTCCCACGCTGACTTTCAACTGCGGATTGGGAGATGCATTTTAACCCTAACTGCCAGGGTAAAGAAACGGGAACGGACAGAAGGAGAAAGAAGAAAGAAACATCCATGCCACGACCGGGATTCGAACCTGGGAACTGGCACACTGGCCGCAACGGCAGACCTGCCGTCTAGACCGCACCGGCCACGCCAGCACGGCAACATGGCAACATGAAGAATTATTATAATATTCAGTGAAATTCAGTTTTTTAATAAATTCGAGAATGTTTTATTAGCGTCTATAGAAGACATCTATCGACACAAACAACAGAAAAGTTTAGTCTCTTTAGTTACTTTATTAAATAAAATGACAAAACCAACAAAGAGAAAAAAAGAGAAAATGGCCTCTGAAATCTATCTTTGAAAAATAGTTGATTTTGATATTGAATTTGCTTTTTTTTTTATTTGAAAATTGTAATGTTATTTCATCATCATTCAGGACCTGATCTAGCTATTTAGCCGCTCCGGGCAAAAATAATATTTGCCGCCCTTTACAATGACGCCTTATAAGTCGTAAGCATGTTACCGTATTTACTCGCCTAATTTCCCCTTTCTTTTCATCAATATTTTGACAAAAAAAAGGGGGGTGGAGAAATTACGCGATGTTTTTCAATTTGAGGAAAAAAAATATGGTGAAAGTGTAAGGAAAACCATGTTAAATATTGATTTTTAAAGCAAGAAATGTAATTAACAACAATTTTATTAACAGGCAACATTTAAAATATAAGAAATCACATCTCAACATTTGTTTTTTCTTCAAAGTACAGTTAAGCAATAGGCATGCACGGAAGTGTGTGTACGACTGTGACGTAATTTCGTAACTCACGCAGCGCAGCCCGCCATCTTTATAGCTGTTCACCGCATGACGTCAGCATCAGCTGCCTGCTAATAGAGAACGATACCGGTAAATGAATATTCTCCCGGTTTCGTAATTTATTAAATGTGAACACTACACACAGAAATTTAGAAACTTACCTTTCTCATTCTGCATCACTCTCATCTGATGGTTCAGTCTCTGGTACCAGTGTTTCGTCCGGCGAGTTCTGGTCATCTGTCCAGGTCATGTCGCCCTCTGATCCATCCTGTGCATTTGATATGCCCGAATTCTTGAAATCATAGCTGCTTCTGAAATCATAGCCCACGCTCGGACAATCCACAAGCACATTTGTTCGATGGAAGGCTTCTGAATTGGCATAAAAGTATGCTGGTTTGTTGCCATCCATTCTATATAAAATTTACGCAGATAATCTTTAAATGGCTTGTTGATAGATACATCTAGAGGCTGAAGGACAGATGTTAAGCCACCAGGGATGATTGTGGGGTCAGTTTTCAGATCTCTCATTTTTTTGCCTTACGGCGTCAACAAGATGGCCGCGAAAACTATCCAAAACAAGCAGGGGCTTTCGTTGCAATAAAGCCCCGGGACCCCATACATTCGTCAGCCAATCTTCCCTGAGGTCTGCCATCCGCCATCCACCCCTTTTCTTGAACTCGAACGTGAATTCCTTGCGGAAAGTTTCCATTCGGAAGCGTCTTCCGCTTAAGGATTGCGTACGGTGGAAGCTTTTTTCCATCTGCCGTGACTGAAAGCATCACCGTGCATCTTAATTTCTCGGCTCCCGTGGTTTTCACCAGTACGCTCGATTCCCCTTTTGCGTTTATTGTAGTGTTTCGCGGCATGTCAAAAAACACCGGCGTTTGGTCGGCATTTCCGATTTGTGACAAAAGATATTCATTTTTCTGCCGTTGTCAATCACATATCTATGAAATTCGACTATCTGGTCGGTGTAATCAGCTGGGAGTCGTTGGCAGAGTGTTGTTCTTCTTCTTAGGCTTAGGCCATTTCTTCGCATAAAACGAACAGCCCAACACCTGCTGGCGTTAAAATCTTGCCGACTGATGCCACTCTTTCTTGCAACTTCCCTCGCTTTCATCTCCAACATTTCATGAGTTACAGCATTGCCGTTATTCCTCATTTCTCTTACATATTCTAGCACTGCCTGATCAACCTGTGGATATTTTCCAGACTTAGGACCTCGAAAAGACCGCGATGTTTTATTTGCCACATTAATTTGTTCTTTTGATTTCGCCAATACCGTATTAGTTTTGGTTCAACAGAAAATTCTCTGCTGCTCTCACACCATTCTTTTCAGCAGAGAAAACTACACGCAACTTAAACTCTGCGGTATAACTCCTATTTTTACCCATTTTGTTAATGTGTGTCACTAATCTTAACTTTATTCGCGAACTTCACGTTTTCACAAAACACTCGAAATTGTTGTACTGATCCAGAAGGAGTCCGCTCTTGTACTAACCGGGGTGGGGGTGGAATCTTCCCCTAAAGTAGCGTGGGATAGAGAAATGCCGAAGTAACGGTACATTGTCGCGTCGTCGTGAGTTGACCGCCAGTCAAGGTCATGTTGGAAACGCGTTGAAGTAGAGGTAGGGAAATTATGCGATAAAAATAAAAATTGAATTTTGTAATCCACAAAAACTGGGGTGGGGAAAATACGCGAAGGGGGAAATTATGCGCGTAAATACGGTATTTCAGAGATGGTGCAATTTTTAACCGACTTAAAAAAAAAAGGAGGTTATCATTTCGACCCGTATGTTTGTAATATTGTTGAAATTGTATAATAATCTAAACGAGATACCAAATTTCATGGGTGTATGAATGTATGTATGAATGTTTGTCCAAGAATTTCTCAGAAACTACTGATCGGATTGAAATTATCCTTTTTTTATCGACTTATGTATCTGTCAACTTAGGGAACAGTGAAAATTTCATCAAAATCAGTTCAGTAGTTTAAAAGATATGGACCAAAATGTTATATGAAGTCGGTTTATATTTATATAACTTTTGTTACATCGACTTGTTAATGACATGTTTTCCCTGCAGTTTAAATGAATGAAAAAAAAAAAACATAAGAAATGATTTTTTAAAACTTTAATTTAAATAAAAAAAAAACAGTAATTATGTAGAGCCACAAAACGAATTAGTCATCCTTAAAAATAAAGAATTAAATTAAAACACTTTTTGCTGAGAATATTAAACTCTACCTAATAAAATAATTTTCTTCGCACTTTTTGTTCTGCGAAATCTTTAATAATTTCTGATAAATTTATACTGTCGCAAACCTTGTGTTCTATTGAAATCATAGCCAATCCAGATAATCTTTTTTGTGTCGTGGTGGACCGCAGATAATTTTTTATTATTTTTAATTTAGAAAGCTTCTTTCATCACTTGCAACTGTTACTGGTAAAGTCAAAAGAATTCTGAGAGCAATACTGATATTTGGACCAAATCTTAAATCTGTTATAAATTTTAAAACGTCTTGAGGAGACAAATTACTATCTGAAATCATACAAAGGACTGACAACTCCTCTGAAAGTTCTAATCCATTTATATCAGATGAGTCCTCGTGGGTCTCGAGGATTCATGTTTTTTTATTCTGGCTTGGACCCCAGTTTCAATACCTTTCATATTGGATCCATTATCTTACCCTTGCCCTCTTATGTTCTCTAAAGACTATCTAAGTGCTGATAATTGTTCTAAGATAACTTCTGTTAGTTTGAGACCTATAGATTTTTCGATTGGTATAAATCCTAAAAAACTTTCATTTATTATAATTTCTCATATTCTTGGAAGGTCTTCGGTTTGATTAATAGAAATATACCTAATTATCAGGATCATCAGCTCAGTTTTGCTAGCATCCGGATTACAATCTAAAATAGTAGAATAATATTTCGATTTAATAATAGCTTTAGTAATATAGCTTTTTATACTGTCTGACATCGTATTAATGAACTCATTCTGAATAGTTTTACTTAAGTAGATTGCTTGTTTCTGCTCTTTCTTCAAAACTCTGCGTACATGTTCCTGCATGACAGGATCAAATTCGGCTAAGAACTCTACTAGTTTTAAAAAGTTACCATTGTTATATTGATACAGATTATCAGAAGTACCTTGAAAAGCCAAGCCACTTTTTGCCAACATTTTGATGATTGAGGCAATACGTAACAAAACTCCATTCCAGTGTTCTTTTTCTGATTTAATTATTCTCTGTGATTCGGTATCTATCGTATGCGACGATTTGAACCTATACGTGAAAGTTCGAACCAAGATTTTATAGCTTCTACGTGGTTTTGTGATGTCTCATGAGATTTAAGCATATCACCTATATGCTTCCAATTGTTGTAGCCACCTTTAGATAGACCGGAAGTTGTAGCATAATAAATATTTTGCAGGAAAACCAATACACCGAAGTTTTTGCCACAGAATACACAAGCCAATCTCTCAAAATTTCTTCACCGTTATGAAGCTTTCTCTTATAATATCTCGAAGTAAACCTTCGACCATTGTTATCTCGTGGAAATTCAAATTCAGTTTGTCAATGAATAATTTACTTAATAGGCTATTTGATTAATATATCCGAATAAATATATCCGAATAATTATTTTTGCCTCCATTAATTACAAACTTCATAAAATTACTTTTTTAATAGCCGCCAACCGCCCTCAATTTTGCCGCCCCTCATTTTTGCCGCTCTGGGCATTTGCCCGGCTTGCCCCCCCCCCTTAGATCGGGCCCTGTCATCATTAATTTGTTGGAAAGAGTTTCTATCAAAATTTCTGGTACAGATTGCATTTTTATTTGTTTGAAAATACTCTTTGAGGTCATAAAACCTTAAACATATTAGATTGTTTCAGCTTTAAAATTTCATGAATAATTACTTCTGGGACCGTATTTTATGCAGTCAAGTGAATCTATGGCAAAAGGGTTAAAAGATGTCACATTTTTTTCCTTTCTTGGGTAAAATAGTTTCTTTTGCTTGACTGTTGCAGATTTTATTCTTTAAGAGAAGTTGTTCCAATGCAAGGAACAGTTCCATCCATCACAAGAGGATTTGGGCTCCGGAGACACAGAAAAAGGTGTTTCACGAACGGAATCTCCATATTTTATTCCCACCGAGCGTCGCTTTTAAAATACGATCCACCAACAATCCTTTCTAAGTATTTGCTTATTTTAAAGTTGCTGAAGTTGAGGGAAAATCAAGCTATTTCTTCATCTCAGGAAATTTCACTTAAAACTTTCTAAATTGCCTTCGTTTAATTACATGTTTTGTTTTTCTTTTTTGTTTTTTTTATTTTGTTAAGAAAAAAAGAAACCACTTTCCATTCCATTGTGTTTTGTTTAAATATTTCAGTTAGAAATACAACAATTATACATCAAGTTCCCCTGCTAAAAAAATTGTTGCAGAAAAATAATTTACTAATAAAAACACAGAATTGATCGCAATCTCTGTACTTTGCTGCCAAAAAAACTATTGTTTTTTTAATTATTAACGTGCAGATATATATATATAAATATACATATATATATATATAATATATATATAATATATATATATATATTGTGACAATACTCATATGTCGATTTATTATAACTATTAAAATATTAGAATATTAATATTATTATCATTATAAAGACAAAAGAAATGTCAATTAAGAAAAATAATTTCAAAGTAATTATTTTGTAAAAGCTAATGGCGAAAGACTTTGTTAGGGACAGTTTTAATTATTGTCAGTGATTTTTATTTTAGTTTAGGTTTTAATTTATTTTAATTTAGGATTTTAGGAGATAAATCTTTTAAATGTAAATTATTAGGATTTAATGCAATTTAATGTTAGAAATTTAGCTGTTTTAAGTAGTTGTGTAATTTAAGATTAGTTGAATTTAAGGATTTTGATAAGGAATTAATTTTCTTTTTGCTTTAATTAAGCTGAGTTTATGTGAGTTTGGAAATTTCCTATTCTTAGGAATTTCCTTGTGGCCATCATTCCATATTTGGAATTATTGTAAGCATTGTAATTCTATTGGTTAATTAGCATTATCACCCCATGTGAGGTAATAATGAGGTAATCTCCCTTATTTGGGCAGATATGCAATCCTGCTATCCGTATGGTCTGTGCGACGCGTGACGTCACACAGCGGCGCTCTTAAAAGTTTATAAAACGGGGTGTTCGAGGAAGATTTCTCTCTCTCGCCGCAGTTTTGCTCTTTTAACCTTTGCTACAATGCACCCGGCCTCGTCGATCGCCGCGGGCGATGTATTGGCAGCCGCGTCTCAAATTCTCGACGCGTTTGTTAGAAATAGGGCGTGTTAAATCAAGTTATCTTTAGTTAGAATAGGCAACCTGTGGATAGCCTACAATTTCTACAATTTATTTGTGCGAAAAATTACTGGAATTAATTTGCAAAATAAAGCTTGCAAATTTTGTGTTCAATGCACGTGTACACCCGTGCAGGATTCCACAAGTTACTTAGTGCTTCGTAAGTAAAATTTGTGCTTCGTAATTTAGTTGTTTAGTGCTTCGAAAGTAAAATTTTGTGCCTCGTAATTTAGTAGGATTCCACAAGTTACTTAGTGCTTTGTAAGTGAAAATTGTGCCTCGTAATTTAGTAGGATTCCATAAGTTATTTAGTGCTTCGTAAGTAAAATTTGTGCTTCGTAATTTAGTTATTTAGTGCTTCGTAAGTGAAATTTCAGTGCGTCGTAATTTAACTTTATGCTTCAAGAAGTTATAAGCCATAGCTTCGCCGAAATTATTATTCTTGCAGTGAAGTGCCATATTATTATTTTGCAGTGTCGAATAAAATTGTTAAGTTAATTAATGTGGTGAATGCATTGTGCTTCTTTGTGCGTGAACGTGAAGTGTGGCTCCCCCACGCTCCGAATGGATTGGGTTAGTCAGGGCATACCATGTAACGACTTTGGAGGGGGTAGATAGAAAATTCACCGAACGGACTTTTCGGTTGGCGCCCAACAAAATACCCGAACAACCCCTGAAGGACTAAAATTATCTCTTGGTACCGTTACAATATATATATATATATATATATATATAATAAAGTGAAGAAATACAAGGCTGCATCTGAGTAGACAAAAAGTTCTCGCACCCTGAGCTATCATTTCAGCCTTATTAGGCTTCTTCAGCCAGATATACCCTTGATGGTAGCTCAGAGTGCGACAAATATGCGAAAACCATTTCAGCTTCCCGAAATGTCCCTCGAGCAAAGTCAACGCAACAATTATAAATAACCGTGCACCGCACGGCCTCAAATTCTTTGCCACAGCAACCACCGGACTCAAAAGAATTTAAACAAGGACTGAAAAACCCAAAAAACATCTGTTATTAACCCCCTTATTGACTGATGTTTTTTGTGGTTCTCAATCCTTGCTTACATTCTTTTGAGTCCGGTGGTTGCTGGGACAAAAAATTTGAGGTCGTGCGATGCACGGTTATTTATCATTGTTGCGTTGACTTTGCTCGAGGGCCATTTCGGAGAGCTGAAATGGTTTTCGCATAATTGTCTCTCACTCTGAGCTACCATCAAGGGTATATCTGGCTGAAGAAGCCTAATAAGGCTGAAACAGCTGTCCCAGATTCCCGACATGATAGCTCAGTGTGCGAGAACCTTTTTGCTTACTCAGGTGCAGCCTTGTATTTCTTCATTTTATTTTAAACTAATATTTAGATTATTTTTTTTAATCATTAACTAAGTTTACAATTAGAAAACAACTTATAATTCGAAGATTTTATTAGCATATATTTGATAAGTGTGGGCCCGGTAGCCGATTGGGTAAGGGCGCTTGGCTGCGGGTTGGAGGTGGCAGGTTCGATTCCCGGCCTCGGCGGAGGATGGGAATTTTTCCACGCTTCTTTCTCCTCCAAACGGGCCCTAGGGTCTACCCAGCCCTCTATAGAATGGGTACCGGGTTTCTTTCCCGGGAGTTAAAGGCGGGCGAGCGACGGGCCGACCCCCAGTCCTCAACTTTGTCCCGTAGGTTCTGAGCACTGGAGCCTACCCTCCAGCTGCATTGCGCGTCCTCTGGGCCTGATCGCAACTTTAACTTATATTTGATAAGTATTTTTAAATTTTAACACTTAATAGATTTTGCTAGGATATTAAATTATTTCTAATAGAATAATTTAATTAGTTATAGTAAAAGGAAAAGTAAAAGAAGTTTTAAAATGCTTGAAAAGAATTTTTTTTTTTTTCCTTATGTCTCCCTCCCTTCATATGAATGTGAGTAGTCCTAATTTGAATATGGAAATGAGGATACTACGTAACGAAAAGAGACGTCATTAAACTGAGAAATAGTCTGTCTCATTAGGTTGACGGAAGTTCGAACAAGTTGATGAATGGGGATGTTTAACGTGACGTCACTGTCACGTGATGGTGGTTAACCCTCCCTTCTAGTAGAAACTTCGTGAAATCGTTCGCTTTATTTTCAAATCCCTCCAAAATAACTTTGCTGTTTAATTAAAAATAAGATGTAATTTCATGATTTCCTAAGTAAAGATAAAAGTAACTGATTTAATGTTACTAAACCTGACTTCTAAAGCTAAAAGAAATGATTTGAACCCACAGTTTGCTCTAACGTCAGCTGATCCCTTTCAAGCACCAGTTTACTTATTCGAGGTTTAATAAAAATATATTACTTAATGAATTCACTTACTTATTTTTCATTTTGCTCACCCTGTACTTATGCTATTATTATTATCTATGGAATTTCTATACATTATAATTCTACAAATCGAATTCATTTGTGTATTACTTAAACCAAATTCGTTCTATTATTATTATTCTTTACAAAGTAGAAAAAAAAATTGTGCAACATTATTATAAGTCTTACTTATGCATTACTAAAAGTCTCGTTCATTAAATATTTTTATTAATATGATTAAAATAAGCTTCCCTCTTTTACATTTTTTTTATTTAGGAAATAGGTAGGGTTTTTTTAAATGCAATTTGTTAATATTAGTAGTGATTCTTTTTTTTAAAATTGCTAAAACTGTTCCATAAGTAATTTGTTTTATATACAGTAAAACCTCGTTAAGTCGTCACTCAAGGGACCGAACATTTTTGACGACTTAAGCGGAGTGGGCATTTTCGAAAAAAAAAAAAAAAAAAAAAACTCACGGAAGTACAATATTTTTATGAATTGCTGTAGGATTCGGTGAGGAAAACATGATTTTCAGAAATCAATACATGCAAATGAATGAGTGGAAAATAAAAAAAAAAAACACATTTTATACTTATCACATTTTATTTTATTTTACTGGCATTAAAATAATCCAACAGTGTTGATTGATGAAGGTGCTGATTACTGGAAATAACTTTCTTTTCTAATATACTTAAGGCTTTAAATTCTTCGTCTGATGTACCTTGAGTACTGTTAAGTACTGTCGAACTTTCTTCAGGGTTTCGATTGTTTCTATCTTGTTAGGTGGGGTTTGATCTATATTCTCGACATCGCTATCCTCACTTGAACTGTTTTGATTTTCTTCCAAAAATTCAGATGTCAAAGCTTTTACAGTCGCTTGTGAGCAGGTTGCGATGTCATTATCAATATTGATAAACGTCATTGACGCTGCACCCTTTTTCATTTGCGATTTGCAGCAAAGTCTCTAATGATTCTGGGTAAATGATGTCTTCTCTGAGGATTTCTTCTGATCCTGCGTTTGCTATGAACCCTGCATGTCGGAAACAATTCGAAACACTTTGTAATGAAATGAAACTCCAAATTTTGTGCACATAGTTAATCGTATCTAAAACCGAGACTTCTAGCTTTTCGTTCCTATCCAATGCTTTTATCATGTCCTTTACAAGCATTTTTTTGTACTTTCGTTTAAAGTCAGGAATTATCCCTTGATCTAAAAGCCTGATGGCGGTGTGCACCAAACTTCAGTTAACTTGAAGGACTGCTATTTGGACGGAGCTAAAATTAGTGGGGGGTGCTGCTCCACAAAAATTTTAGCCTTTGTTTTAAAATTGTGTGAAAGGAAACATGTATAAAAAGAAAATTTATTCAAAAACTTGATAAATTTCTTTTTATACATGTTTGTTTCCTTTCACATAATTTTAAAACAAAGGCTAAAATTTTTGTGGAGCAGCACCCTCACTAATTTTAGCTCCGTCCAAATAGCAGTCCTTCAAGTTAACTGAAGTTTGGTGCACACCACCATGAGAAGTGCAGTTACATTTGGAGGAAGAAAAACAATTTTGATTGCTTTTAAATTTTCGGGGCTTACTCGCTATGAAATGAAATCACACTCAGTAGCGGTCAAGAAAAACGTCTACTCTTGACCAGAGTCGAAACGAGAAGTGTGTAATTTCCCAAGTGAATTTCCCACGTGAAAATTCCCCTTAAAGGCTAGGCTTTCCTAGAGTGAAGGGGCGGGGCTGAAAAGATAGATGGCAAAATTGAGAATAAAGATGCTTTTTGCCATTTTTGAGGGTGACGAGTTATCCGGAGTAGAATTGAATTTGGTGACGAGTAAAAGAGGGTTATTTTACATTAATGTCTATGAGACCTGTCGGGACCAAAGGAAAACGACGACTTAAGCGGAGTGACGATTTATCGGGTGACGACTTAACGAGGTTTTACTGTATTATGTTTTTATTTTCAATGTCGATTTCAAGTGATATCGTTTACTGAAATATTTTTTTTTTAAATATCAGAACGTAGGAGGAAAAAATTCGTAAATGTTCAAACAATTCATGTCATATTTACTATTGTAATTCGTATTATTTAATAATTTCAATTTAAGAACATATCCCCAATGGCAGGACCGGTAATGCTTATAATGCGATAGAAAAAAGTATATCTTACTTTACTGCAGTAATGAGAAAATTAAAAGCAAAGGCTTTGAATAAATTATTTCCCTTCTGAGGTATTAAAATTATGTTAAAATTCAATCCTGTTTTCTAAGTTCTAATGAAGCGTCTATAAACCATTAATATATCTGCAAATTACTTCAAAAATTGCATAATTAATTAATTTTAAAATTTCAACTTAAATAAAGTTTAAATATTTATTTATTTACTTATTATTTATATAATCAGTTGGCTTTCTTCACAATGACCTTGAAAGTGATTCGATAGAAAATTTCTGAAATTCAATTTATATTTTTTCAATTTGAATTCTTTTTTTTTTTTTTTTTTTTGCGATTTTATTTCAAAAACTGAGTTTCTTTATTTCTGTTAATGTTATTTCATTTACTTCTGTTTTTTCATTTCTGCTTTCACACGACCAACGATTTTGCAGAAAGGTATCTCGCCAACGTCATGAAAAGTAACATCAGAAACAAATTTCTCTTTAAATATACTTATTCCTTTCATCTAGAAATAACGTATCTACATTATTTCCATACGCCTCCTTAATTATATGCCGATAATTCAATATATTTAAAGTTGAGAAATCTTTAATATACAGAGGTGCTTCGGTAATCTTCGCCATGTTTTTAGAAGTGACACCATCATCACGTGACTTTTCCAGCCTCGAACCCAAGGACCTTAAACATCCCCAATTAAGTTGACGAGAAATGCGAGAAGGAAAAAGTATGATTAAGTATCTTAAAGTTAATAGATTCGGTTGAGAATCAACAACAGTTTTAAGAATCAGTTTACAACTGATTAATAATATAGAGCTAATATAATATAGGATAATCCAGTGAATAGTAATCCAGGACTATATATTAAATTAATTCAATTAAGTTGAATTTTAACTTCGTTGGAATGTGAGTTCAACGCCGTGGAAGAGTTAAAGACAACTGGTTAAACTTGAGATTGGGGAACAGATTTGGAATTATTTTTTTTTTGAAAAAGTGATGTCATCGCTGTTTTTGGGACTATATCCAAGATGGCGGACATCGTGATGTCATTGGTTGTTTTTGAGTATATCCAAGATGGCGGACATCGTTTATTGTTGAAATATGAGTGGATGGAAATGGCGGGGTTTTTTTTCAATACATACATCCTGCAGCTAAGCCAACCTAACTTGGCTAACCTAAACCAAATTTG
>JAFIDM010000005.1:6096986-6123285 GCA_023159025.1 Thereuonema tuberculata
CAAATTTAAAGGGTTATATCCTGCAGCTAAGCCAACCTAACTTGGCTAACCTAAACCTAACTGTATTTGGTTTAAAATAAAATTTTGTAAAACTGCTTGCCGCCAAATAAACAAAATCACATTTACCGTCCGTTAACCTTTGCAAACCATCCATTGTTTGGCAGAGCAGAACAAAGAAGTCACGTGACCCGAAGTCACGTGACCAAACAAACAAAATATCTCTCCGCACAAATAAACAAATGAGACATAAGAAAAAAAACACGTGGTGTCTTCTTCCGCACCCAATTACAACCTGTTCCCCAATCTGAAGTCTAGCCAGACAACTAATCCATTTGCGGGTGAAGATAAGAAGACTAATTTATTTGGTCGGACGAGACCAATGGAGAGTTATTTCGACATCAACCCCAGACGATATCCCGGTCTAACTACGATCGACGAAGCAACAACTATTAAGAAGAATAAGAAATACAGTTGTCATAAGGGAAAGCCCAAGGTAGGCAAAACTCTACAAGTTCAAATAAAGAGAAGTGTAACTTGGACTGAGCCATTTCGTATCAAGGTGCGTTGGTGCGATTCTTATTCGAAGAACTTTCGAAAGAATTAAGAGAAATATTAGAAGATTAATACAAGACTATTTCAATTAAGGAAGGAAGCATTTCCCGTCCCAATTATTATTCGTATAATACGAAATAGTGGATATTTAGAAAGCAGTTGACATTGACGCTAATAAGTAACTAAATTACTACGAGTAAATGTTGTATAAAAGTGTATTTAATTCAATCTGAATTTTTTTTCTAATATTTATGAACTTCGATTTAGAAGAATTCCTTTTGATATATGGATAACAAGCGTCATTAGTTCCGGAGCAGATGAACTTTTCCGTTAAGCATTATGGGAAGAAGAAATCCGATGTGTGACAATTAAGCGCCATATTTGAAATTCAACGGAAAGTGAAGTGTTCATCGATAACTAAGCTCAAGTGTGCATCGAAACTGATAGGCAGAATCTCGACTAATAGTTGTCAACGCAGCAACGTCGCCAAGGTGAAAAGTGTCGACAAACTGTAAGTAATTAAATATTTTCTTACTTCCATTTTGGAGGGTGCGACGCCGTTCCTTAGACGAAGAAAAAATAATTGCGAAGCAATTCTGATACCGACTGAGTACATCGGACAGTGACTGTTTGTTAGGAAGAGCAATTATGAAAGTATATTTATTCATACAAGGATATTATTAATACAGAAAAGTCCAAGAATAATTATTATTATACAGTGTTACCTCCGAATAACGAACAGTCACGGGACCGGAAGTTTTGTCCGTTATTGGGAAGTGTCCGCTATTGGAGAGGACTGTCTTTTTTTATTTTTTAGCTTATAGCATGTCATTTAATGAAAAATTACGTACAATCTTAATTAAATTTCTACAATTATCATTGCGGTATGAGAGAATATGAACAATTGTAAATTATTTACTATATTTCCTTTTAAATGAGGGCTAATCCGTTTGTCTTACTTAATGATAAAATTAATTACAGTATATAGAAAATTAATTTCTAGCCATCCATTTGATGCCTTAAACGTGTCCAATCCTAAAGTTTGACCGACTTTTCTGGTCTTGAAGGAAAGTCTTGAAGGACTTTTTCTTGAAGGAAAACACCGCTTATAGGAATGTTCTTTGCACGAGCAAAGCGGAACCATTTTATCACCATTTCGTCGATTTTGCTTGTTTCAGTTTTACAAAACTTCAAATTCTTCGAATTTTCGTTTGAATTCAATATTCACATTTTTCTAATCTTTGTCCTTCAAAAGTTTTTCCAACTTTTAAACGTTCAGCAAGACAACGCACACTCAGCTTTTCTTTTTCAGCAACTTCAAGAACATCAATTTTTTCTTTCAGTGACAATATCTTCCTTTTTGACGCCATTTTAATTCGCACTAAATTTAATCAACACGTTTATAGGATAGCTTTACGAGGGATTGATATTTACAAAGCAACTGCGGTGAAAAAAAGGGCCTCAGATTCGTGCATTGAATCATAGGACACCGATACAATGTATCAATGTACGGGACACCGATGTAAATACAACTATGATGCGTTTGTCGAAATGTTAATCGGAAAAAAAAAAATTTTTACAGTTAAAATAACTGTCCGCTATTCATAGTGTCCGCTCTTCGGAGTGGATAATTTGGAACTATTTTAAGGGACTGGGACCCGCAATAATGTCCGCTAATTAGAGGTGTCCGCTATTCGGAGTGTCCGTTAAAGGAGGTTTCACTGTATATCTTTATAGAGATTATAAAGATAAATTACATTCATACAAGGGTGAAAGAAACCATTTATTAAAGGTAGTAAAATATCACACAAGATAGGTGAATTGCCTTAGTGAATGATTTATATTAGCACACAAGTGAAGAGAAAGCCTGAATATATTCACACAGGTGAAATTGGGAAAGGCCATTCATACTTGATATTGAATTGTAGTGCGTATGATGTGAGCTCTTGCGTGTGTGTGAACTTTGTAGATATTGTTTAAAACAATCACTATATATATTATTCACAGTAATAGTCATTATCAAGAAGCGTGCATATTATTATATTATTAGTATTCAAAGAATTACTTTGAGAACTTGTTTAGTTATAAGTATCAAGTTGATACCCATAAAGGATTTATTATTATCTTGAGAGCAGTGATTTCAAGAACTGTTGCAGATAGAATATATTTTCGGGGGGGGGGGGGGGAAGTAATAAAAAAGAAAAAAAAAACACCCCGAACAAAAAAATATATTCAACAAAAAAAAAAAAAAAAAAAACGTTGGGAGGACATATCTTCATTATTTCTGGAGGGGCCCGGGCCCCCTCGGCCCTCCCCCCCTTATGTCACTTGTATATATTCATTGCAGGGAAATATTTTTAAATGATATGTAAAATAAATCATTTCATGATTTTACATTGGCTTCCCCTAATTTTCTTGTTGCATTTCTACTTATTACTATGCGTTCTGCACTTAATCGCAGCAATTTTAAAATGAAACAAGAAATCACTTAAAGTTAATCATTAGTAAGAAGATTTTATCTTTACTTCATGAAATTGGTCAGTTTAACGAATTAGAATCAAAATACCAGAAAAGAAAGAATCTATTTGATAAAATGTAAATTTGAAAGCTTGTAGATGATTAATGTTGCAAGTGATTGTCATGAGATTTAGACTGAATTAGAGTTAGTTTTTTGTTTTTTTAATTAATGAAGCACTGACTCGGTAGAGGGCGAAGAGATGTTTGTGCCACCATCACACTCCAAGCATTGATTTCCTTGTATCGAATGAAGAGAAAAAAAACCTCCAGCCAACTTTATATTATAGTAATTGTGATATGTATGTTGGCTTTACAATTATAAGATATTTTACACACCTTTCGTTAGATTCGGCGAAAATCTGGTGACATGAAAAGGTTAATCTGTAACGCTTTGGATATTTTTTTGGGGACATCATTATGTTGCAATACAGAATTTTCTTCATTTTCAAAACATAAAGTCACCACTATTTTTAAGAGAATTTCAGTAATGACTCGTTGTACTACTTTATGTACTCTATTAGATCTTTTGAAATTTTATTAAAATATAATTAAATATTGCAAGATTAAAATTTCATAATTTAATATATTTGGTTTGTATATCAATGATAATTTCCACTATCTGAGAGCAAGTCACGTGTTATTTTTAGTGCTCAGTTGTAGATTACGCTTTTCCTTCAGACCACAACCATTTGTTTGTGTAAGTTTTTTTTAAGCAAATTATTAGGAAGTTAAAATCTATTTTTAACTAAAAACTGAACAAAATATATTTCCATGACTGATATTTTTAATCAAATAAAAAAAATAATAAGTTAAAAGGTTAGGCCAACATTTTCATTTCATCAGTCGAACTTAACATTTCACTTTTTTTGTTTAAGAGCTTTTTGGATTTATCTAGAAAAGTTTCTCATATAAAATAGTTAAAGCAAACACGGAAGCTCCTAATTGAAAGAAATACTTAATCTGTAGAACGCTTTTTTTTTTTGTTTGTTTATTAATCATTAAGTCTGTTTAATTTTTCTAATGTTCTGAATTTTTACAAATTTAAAGCCTGTTCTTTATATATATATATTTTATTCGAAATTGTTATTCGAAATCTTTTACTGAAAGAATAAAAGCCTTCTTTATCATTAAGATGTTGCTTAATAAGAATCCATTTTCTTTAAACCACTGCAATTTTCACCTAAGATGTGATCAGAACGAGTCAATTGAACTCTAAGACCGTGTAATTGGTAAATCATCAGAACCTTAGCAAGAGATAAGTCTGAGTTTCTCGTTATTAGGCCACAGGCAATGCAAAGATAAGACACTATTTATTTGTCTCCTGGGTTTCGTGGTTTCACAAGGACAGAATTTATCGCTTTGGTTAGATTCGCTCCAGAGGTCTTTGATATTAAAATCAAAACCAAATCATTCCAATGGAATTCCACAAAATCTATAATAAGAATCCTGAGATTAAATTTCAAAATGGACACTTGAAAGTTAAAAGAAGAAAAGAAACTCATAATAAATGAAAGGATAAAATCCCTTCGATGTGAACTCTTTTGATTGTAAAAAGTCATTATTGTTTAACCAAGTCACTTTTATCGTTTCATTTGAAATAACTCTATGCACATTAACTTATTAAACTAATAATAAAACTAATAAAAATAAATTTGAAATGGATTAAAAGTAACTAACAAATCCCAGAAACAAAACAGTCAAACGAATTTTATTTCTTCCCTTTGTTTAAAAAAAGGATTTGGGATTTAGTTTTCTTCAAAATGTAAAACGGCTCCATTTTCGTTTTTTCCAAAAACCTTAATTACTCAAAAGTTAAGATCCTGAGGATTAACAAAAACTCATCTTTGTCCCACTTTGCAACTGGTTCTCCTCCTGACGGCTCATCAAGGTCCCTCCGCAAAACTGGAAACAAGGATTCTTTGCGGGTTGAAAGCGGACCTGATCGTTGCTGAAACGTCCAAGACTAGACCCAAAGGATCGCAGAAGTTCTTTTTGGAAGCTACCTTCGTACCTCATCTTAATTGTTCGTCTCTTGCTATTTTGTTTTCGGGAGGAAACCTTGTAGTCAGGGGATCATGAGGTGATTTATTGTATTTAATAAAACAAGTCTTTTTTTAATTCGTTACAATTTTTAATTATTTTCAATTAAACGGTTACAATTACAATTTCAATGGAAAAATTTTAACATTTATTGTAATAAAAAGATATGTTCATCTGCGGAGATTATATTTATTTAAAAAAATTCTTTAATTAATCATTTAGAATTTCCAAATCAAATTTAAACTTTCGTATTCTTTAGATATTTTGTTATTTGTGAATTATAGACCTCAGTTTCAAACTCAAAAAAACAAAACAGAAATAAGTTATTTATTTAAATTATGCTTTCAAAACACGTTCAAATTGAATGAACTACTTTGCATCTATTTCAAACATCAGGTATTAAAACATTCTCCTTTACTAAATAAATAAATGTTCTTCAATTCTTTGAAACCACAGACACAAAAAAAAATCTCTTTCACTTTTGTAATTTGAGAGATACTTTTGTCTTGTTTAAAAAGATAATAATTATGTTTGTATTAAAACCAACAGTAAAATGGTCTTAAATAACAAACTAATGTACGTTTCAGCATTATTATTTGATATTTAAAAAAAAAGGATTTTATTGTGCTAAAAGAAATCTAAAAATACATGGGACTTCAATGGCAGAAAGACTAAACATTTCAATATTAAATTTGATGGAAATGAGTTCATTCTTCTTAAGGAAACAATATTCTGAAGTGTCTGAATAAACTGCAAAAATAATTGGGGATAGACAATGGCATTTCAATACAAGGTGTATTTTTCATTAAATTAAGTATTTTTTACATTAAAAGATGATTATTATAATTACTGGTTATTATAATTTTCCCTTCCTATTATAAGGACAGGAAGGGAAAAAAATGGGACTTCCAAATCTAAACTAAAAAACAAGAAGTATAAGAAATACACTAGGTCCACCTTTTAATATGTTTAACCACTTTTTAGGCGCTTTTTTTCTTAACTGATGCGCATAGTTAATTCATTGCGGTCAGCGGAGACTGGCACATGACTTTCTAATCTTTTATTTTTATTGTTGTTTAGCTTAGATTTGAAGGTCCCATTCTTTTCCCTTCCTATAAGTATTTTTTAGTTTTTGAATTCCTACAGAAACTTCGTCGTTAATTCACTTCTTAAAAAGGAAGTTTGGTGGAGATTTGGTTCGTCATTTAATTTTTTAGCTAAAAACAACTTTCTCATTAGCAGTAGCTAAAAAAATGCAGATACAGATTTCAGTCAGAAAACTGTCTGAGTTTATTGTAGGGGTGTAAATAACATTGAATCCCGTTAATAAATCATGACAATGATTAATGTCTTTTTGTATGGAAAAAAAAGTATTAGGACTATTAATAAAGAAATTGTATCTGGGGAGCACGGTAGTGCCCCCGCTAAGACGAACCGAAGGCAGAAAGTAGGGCACTACGTACCTTTTCTCGAAGCGTTTCGTCGTATTTTCGAACCCTCATAGCTTCGGCCTCGATAATACTAGAGAGTTCAAATTTTCAGGATAAGATGCAGTTAGCAGACTAATGAAATACGCTAAGTTTCATTTTATCTTTTATACTTTGGATTTTATTAATACCTAAAATACGTCAATGTCGTTACTGATTTACTGACTGACTCATGATCATCAAAACCTCTAGGGTACTTTCTGAAGTCCTAGAAAGCTGAAATTTGGTATGCATGCTAGGATTACCACACAAACAACAACAAAAAAATAAGAAATCTGTAACTTTTACCCTCCAACCCCTCATAAACAGGGTCTGGTTCTGTATTATATAACTATCTATTCCAAACTTCCAAAAATCCTAAGGCTGAAATGTAGTACTTACAAAAAGAAATGGCCGTTTCATGGAACTATTTCATTACACAACATTAACGATAAGATTGTCTGTAATGGATTGTCTGTGCGACAGCACGAAACGGCTACGCCATACTTTTTGACCAAGATATTAGGGTTTTTAGAGTTAGGGCTTGTAGAGTCAGGGGCTTGGCTATACATGAGATCTGATAACTTTTTAACAATGAAAGCGTTATGAGCATGTGAGTCTTGGCAACTTATTTTACATGAAATGTTTTGGGTGGGATTTTCATTTCGTGTGCGTGATTACTTTCGTTTCCAATTAATATCTTATGGAATATTAAAAAAGAAATTATTTTATCAACGTCTTGTCTGTGGCTGAAAACCATAAGTTTCGATTTCTATAGAAATAGTAGAACCTATCGCCACCTAGTGATTGCTTTTGGAACTTTCTTCGAAATCAACACCGAAAAAAAGATATCAACTAAATAATGATTTTCTATATTTCAGCTTGTTATTTAATTCTGAAGAAAACTGTTGAAGTTTGACGAAGATGATTCACTAACTAATAGTAAATTTTACTGATTATCTAACGATTATTTAAGCGAAAGAATTGATACCTTTTAGTTCGTTGTCGGACTCTATTGATTGGGTTGTATTACATTGAAACCTCCGAATAGCGTCCAGTCACGGGACTGGAAGTTTTGTCCGTTATTGGGAGGTGTCCGCTATAGGGGAGGACTATCTTTTTTTCATTTTTTAGCTTATAGCATGTCATTTAATGAAAAATTAAGTACAATCTTAAATTTCTACAATTAACATTGTCCTATAAGAAAATATGAACAATTACAAACTGTTTACTATTTTCCTTTTTAAATGAATGCTAATCCATTAGTGTTACTTAAAATAATGACAAAATTAATTACAGAGTTTGACATTTCTTTTTTGGATTGAAAACATGTTTCTCAATATGAATATTTAAATCGTTTAACTTTGCAAGGTCTTCAGAGTCCACTTTGCTTCCAACGCCTTTTCTTGCAATAATGGCCCACTAATGGGAATGTTTTTTGCTCGTGCAGCGCAAAACCAATCAAAGACAATAGAGTCGATCGCACTTGTCTCCATTTCCGAACTTTGATGTGTTTGGAGTTTTCATTGGAGTTCGTGATCCATAATTTCAAATTTCCTCTGGACGCTACGTATTACTGTAGCCTGATTCTATTGCTTTTGAAAAACCACACAAGATCGCTCATTTTCTGTAGAATGTTGTCCGTTATTGGGAGTGTCCGCTAATCGGAGGTCAATACATGGAAACGTCTATATTAAGGGACTGGGATTGCAAAATTGTCCGCTATTGGGGAGTGTCCGCTTTTCGGGAGTGTCCTTTTCACTGTATATTATTAATGGTTTTAGATTGAAGAAGGACAGAGAAAAGCAGCAGATAGAAAAATGAAATAAATGTACAATTTCTAACTGTGTAATTCTAATGTTTCTCATAATAATTATAAAATAGAAAATGCTTATTTTTATTTATCCAAAATTATGCACATGTGATTTTCGTAGAATGTTAATTAGCATCCGAAATCTTTAAAAATATTTATCATTCAGGACATTGATTATTCGAAGAAAAGGTGGGTCCCTGCTGTTAAATCTCTTTTATCTTTCCACGACATTTACAGTTAAGTAGAGCATTGATCAGTTGCAATAAATCATGGCTAGATGTCGCTCTCCTCACAATATTCTTTGTTATTTGTCGAGACTTGTGGGCAAACGCAAGTTGAGAAATTTCTTAGCGCTCAAAAATTTTTGTTATATTTATTGAAAAATCGAGTTTTACGTGTATTATGTACAAAGGATAACAACCTGTCTTCAATATGTTAAAGGTAAGATAATGATACTTTTGCTTTTTTAGTTTGTTTGGATTGTTGTGTAAACACGATGTTATTTGCAATTTGCCTCTCTTACTGTTTGTATTATGGCCCGGGCGGCCATATTGGATAGATGACTTGCATCGGATGTGAGTAGTAATACGTTCACTTTAAAAGCCAGTAAAAAGAAGGGATTGGCCCACTTTTGTCCTTCAAAACTGAGTATGGTGAACGAAGCATTTTTTCTCCTTGAGAATGCACTAAAAAAAACAAGGGTATATAACACTTTTGTTCGTCAGAATCCTTTTGTCTTTGAGAATCAGTTTTCGTACAATGGTATTTGTGACTTTTGTTCTCAATGTTGTGAACTAATGGTTTCGAGAAAAACCATTAGTTTTTTATATAGTTTGGAATAGTTTTATTCCAGTTTGAAAAAAAAAACGTAGTTTGGAATAGTTTTATTCCAGTTTGAAAAAAAACGTAGTTTGGAATAGGTTGAATTTTATTCAAAGATACAATTGAGGAAAATTTGATGATAGATCATTTTTTATACTTAATTTGATTGGATTACAAAGCATTTCGGAAGAAAATTAAAATCATGTTTTTATATTTTCGGGAAATCTTCAGTTTCATCATAAATCTACCTGCATTGAAATCAAGTGGAGTCGAATGCATTTTGCCAAAAAAAAAAAGAAAGAAAGAATAAAAAGGGGGGGATTCTTGGATATTGTTTTTTTTTCTGTTTAAATAGATGTAAATAGAGATTTTTTTCATTTAGGAATGATTTCATACTTAAAGTGGTTTTTGTGTTGGATTCTCGAGGGATAGAGATTTCTTTGTTCTTAGTTCGATATGATTTATTTAGTTTAAGCGGTTAAAACTCCCCCAGCCGAAGTCAAAGAAAATATAAATCGATAGCTGCCAGGTTCGGTATGTTTATCCAAGTTGACGATGAAAAGTTGTTTGGTGGGACGTTGAGGCAGTTTATTGCAATGAACATACTGCGAAATGTTTCTACGTTTTGGAATGGAAAGAAAGGGATTGGAAAATTTGGACTGTGTTCATGACTAGCTGAGTACAATGTTACTTGAATACCTCAATAAATGATAAGAAGTGAGCTACATCAATTTCGAGAATTTTTTGAAACACACAATCACATTCACTGTTTTGGGTAGTGCCTTCTCAAACATCAGGCTGATTCGCCAGTGTCTCGATGAATGATTTGGAGATGATCCTCATTGAGCAAACTGGTGTGTTAAGATCAAATGAAATTAAGTATTCCCTTGCAAGTAATCTTTGTAACTGACAAGGGAATGGCTAGATTTGACCGATCGAAACTTCCCTTCAAATTTTTTATCATCTATTCAGGGCCTCAAGTAGTTATTGTATACCAAATTATAACTGCTCTTACGCACTGGAAGGGGGTTAAAAGATGCTAAAGTTACAAGAAATTGTGATGTGACGTCATCACTCTTTCCGAGCCAGGCAGTCATCCTATCTCTTGCTGCACGAGACTACTCAAGGTCAGCCAAAACGGATGGCATGGCAGAGAAAAATACTTAATTTATAAAATAATACTAATATAATTACTGCTTATAAAATACAAACAATAACTGAAAAGTGTGGGCACATTTGCATTTTAAAAGAAAATAATTTTACATAACTAAAAAATTGATAAATGTAAACAAGACAAAGACTATGGTTATCGAAAGAAAGACAAAGAAGATAAACTTAAGTATTCGGAATGAGACATTGGAACAAGTGAACAACTTTAAATACTTAGGGTGTACTATAAGTGGTGATATGAACTGCTGCCAAGAAGTCAAGAGGAGGATAGCAATACCAAAGGAAGCTTTTAATAGGAAAAGGAGCATCTTCTGCGGACCTCTGGAAAAAGAACTAAGGAAGAGACTAGTGAAGTGCTTTGTGTGGAGTGTGGCATTGTATGGGGCAGAAACATGGACATTACGACGCAATGATGAGAAACGACTAGAAGCATTTGAAATGTGGATATGGAGAAGAATGGAGCATGTGAAATGGACAGACAAAATAAGAAATGAAGCTGTGCTAGAAAGAGTGGGTGAAGAAAGAACAATGCTGAAATTGATCAAGAAAAGAGAAAAAGAAACTGGTTTTTACAATTGTGCGAATTGTGAAAATAAAACCTCCAGTTTATATTCTACGTGACGATAAGGGTGATGTCATTGAAGGGCTGAGAAGAAACTCCCTAATGAAGGATGCATTGGAAGGAATGGTGAACGGTAAAAAAGTTCGAGGCAGAAGAAGATTTCAGATGATCGACAACATTATGGTAAATGGATCTTATGTGGAGACGAAGAGGAAGGCAGAAAATAGGAAAGATTGGAGAATGCTGGGTTTGCAGTGAAGGACCTGCCCTTGGCAGAGAACTATGTATGTATATATAACTAAAAAATTAAAAAAATATTACAATTAAAAAAATTGAATAAAACTTTATGTAATGCTAACTGTAAACTATTAGCATATTATAAATATAATTATAAATAAAAATAATGGCAATAAATCGAAAATAATTTCGTAAATTTAGTAAGCATTTCAAAATTGTAAGATCGGGGAACTAACATGTTTCTAAACATTGAAGTCACAGCAAATGTCTAACTTACTGTAATTTCGATTTTGATGTTTTCTAAATTAACGAAAGTATTTTTCATTTTTATTTAAAATATTTTCTGTTCCTCTTTTTTTTGCTAATTTCTTTAAGTTATTATTCGATTTATTGTCATGATTTTTATTCCAATTGTTTGCAGTTAGTATTATATAAATTTTTCTTAAATTTTTTAATTATAATATTTTTTCTTTATTTTCTTTTTGTAAAATTACTATCTTTTAAATACAAATGTGGTCATACTTTCCAGTTATTGTTGCTATTTTATAAACATTACTTATACTAGTATTATTTTATAAATTAAGTATTTTGCTTCAGCGCGCCGTCCGTTTTGTCTGACTTTGAGTGGTTGCAAGAGGTAGAATGTGTGCCTCGCAAAGAGGATCACATAACATTACTATTTCTTGTGACTTTAGCATTATTTTAATCCCCTTCCAGTACATAAGAGCAGCTAAAATTTGTTATACAATAACTACTTGAGGTCCTGAATGAATGATAAAAATTTGAAGGGAATTTTTCGACCTGTCGAACCTAACCATTCCCTTGTGAGTGAGAAATTTTCGTTGGAGAGAAATTTGTTGGTAATGGTATGAAGTGACAGGTAAATGCGAACCAAGAAAATTAAACTTTCCTCCATGCTCTTAAGCGTTGTGCCAGGTATGAGGATACTGAATTTCAGTGATTGCACAGTTCGATTCGTTTTGCAGTGAAAAGAGGTAGTGTATTGTCTGGGAAATAAATAGCGTTGGAATTACTCAGTAAAATAATATAAAAGTTATCCATGGCTTTTGAGAGATTGAAGAGTAGTTTGCATCAATCCAGCTATCAACTTCAGGACTGTAGTTCAGCCATCGAACTAGGTACTGCTTCATAGATCTCCGATCTCGTTCGCATAGAATTTTCTCATGGGGTAATAAGATTGTAAAAGTTTGAAGACAGACTGTAATTCTAATGCAGAGATGATTCCTTCAATGACATCACCCTTATCGCCAAGTAGAGTATAAACTGGAGGTTTTATTTTCGCAATTCGCACAATTGTAAAAACCTCTTTTGACCAGTGAATTGTATATCCTATAGCTAAGGATCACCGTACACTGCTAACACGTACTCAATGACATCACCCTAACGCAACGTTAAAAATATCTTACGAGCGTTTGGGTTGCCCGTTCCCAGAAAGCTTTAATAATTTGTTCTTGTTCTCAAAAAATATCAAATTGCTGCAATTTTTCTTATATCTTCACTGTTCTTGTACTTGTTCATTACTTGTACCATCGTTCATTGTTCATACGCTTACGTTTCTCTCCCTTCTTGTAGGCAGTCATTTTTTGGACTTTGATCCATTTGATCCAGTAGTTTTTTAACAAGCTTTCGTATTTCACTTTCACTTTCATGGTCTTTCACTTTTCTTTATCTCTGCAGCGTGAATAATAACATTGTCGTTGTTAGACAAAGTGATGTTTCCCATATTATCTAATAGTTGCGAAGCAATTAAATCTTGCATGCTGACATCAGCGTCTTAGTTAATCCTGATACCATCACCTCCATTATCTTCACCACTTAGCAGAATGAGCGTAGCATCCTTATTTCATCATCTTCGTCACTACATTGCAAGAATAAACAATAAATAGTTTTGATTTTATATGTAAAGTTTCCATACTTTTTTAGTAGATCTTTCCTTCTAAAGCCTCTACTATTAAATATTCTAAACATCTCACCAAATTTAAATGTAAAAAAAACTACATTTAATAATAAAAGCAAATTTTCGAAAAGATTGCGTCTTTTCTTTCTCAAGCCTAAAATAACAATAATTTGAAGAACAATACTCTAAATTACATAAAATTTCTCGAGAAAATATATTTATATTATATATTATATAATATTTATATTTATATTATTTACAAATATATTATATTTTCTCGAGAAATTTTATGTAATTTAGAGTATTGTTCTTCAAATTATTGTTATTTTAGGCTTGAGAAAGAAAAGACGCAATCTTTTCGAAAATTTGCTTTTAGTATTAAATGTAGTTTTTTTTATATTTAAATTTGGTGAGATGTTTAGTTTTGATTTTACTTCGATTTTAGTCCTACTAAAGATCTTCAGTCACTCAAGCGCCCTAATTTCAAATTTCATAAATGTATCGTTTGTAGTTGAACAAAAATGCAAAGACTTGCAGAATTTTTATGGGTTTTCTTGTTTGTTTGTTTTTTTATAGGTCGATGTTAGTTTTACACAATTCGTATTGTTTCAAAAAATAATTTAGAGTATTACACTTCGAAGAAGAAACATTTTCTTTTTCATTAAAAACAAATAAATAAATGCAAATGCTGATTTCTGAAATGATCCTCCTTGACGTAATCAATCTACGCGTGATAGTAATGTTAAAGTATAGTAATTATTCAAGTCACATCAAAATTTTTTTTTCTGAATCCACACACCATTTTATTTTATTTTTTTAAAGTTTACACAAACAGGATATGTTTACACAAATCCTATTACACCTCCATATCCCGATTTAAAAGAAAATTTCCTGTAAATTGTTCTCCATAGCAAATAGACACTTTCTTAAAGTATATCCATCTGTGATGTCTTTGGGAGGATATCTGTTATTGAGAATCTTTGGACCATTTGTAAATAAAGATCAAAATAACGTTTCGTCTGTCTCGAAGCAGGGGACTACCAAGACGGAGAAGCAGCGCCATAGCCTCCAATGGACATCGCAGATCAACTAGGATCTCGTGCGCGACTTTTAGACCATTAGGCAGTTAGGACCTAATCTTACAGGATATAGACAGCCACTACACCAAGCATTCACGACACGTTATTCATCGTCAGTTAACAGTCTTGTTCCCACATCCACTCTTGCCCAAATTACGGAGGAAGTCACTGAATCCATCCACACTACATCACCCTGGAAGATACTATCTCTATGACAAACACAGAAACACATGCCCCAACAGTACAACTACTGACATAATACAAGCCGCACATGATGATTTCTACACTCACTAACATAACACAAAGGCACAGAGCCCACATTCAGGCCGTCACTCCCAAAGTAAACACAACAAAACAGCTGTCGTATAACATCTCACTACACACACACTATTCCACAACACCTTGACAACACCAAACGCTAGAAGAAATACCAACAACACTGTACTATGCGGCACAGGGGACCATTCGCCAGATACCTCCCACTCCATGATATTAAGACTGCAAGCCTCAGCGACATTAGAGGAGATGTATTCAGGCTCACAATAATGTGCAGGAAACAAAACAAAGAAACTAATTTCTCAGGTTAGGAAGATATCCAAACGCAAAAACACTCTCCCCTTACACTCATACCATCAGACCCACGTTCAGGAATATAACAAATTGAAACAAAATCTGACTGCACTTGCAAACAGTGCACTCTACGGGAACAACACTTTTTAATAGAATGAAAAAAAATTCTACATTAGATGAATACTGGTTAGATATTAGATGAATACTGGTCGTCTTTGTAGGCCAGTCCCATTCCCACAATGATACAGCACCGTGGATCGTAGAGGAACAACAACTCGCTGAACACCTACCCTATATGCCCTTGAATGGTTCTACTATGGCAGATATACAGACAGCACTAAAAGATGCACACAACTGGAAGGCTCCTGGTGCAGACTGCGTCCAGAACTTCTATATCAAGAGGGTCACGTCCATGTGTGAGAAGCTAGCTCTTACACTCACTGACAACACCCTAATCCAACACTCAGAACATATGCCTCTTTTCCTAACGCAGAGTTTCACATACCTACAGAGCAAGAACACTAAAACAGCGCACCCTGCAAACTAACGTCCAATCACTTGCCTGCCCATACTTTACAAACTCCTCACCTTCTGCCTTGCAGATAAAATCTACACACCCATCGAAACGCATAACATTCTTTCAGAACAGCAGAAGGGCTGTCGCAGGAATCCCCAGGGTTGTAAGGAGCAGCTTCTTATTGACTTGGTAATCTTGTAATAATCGTGAGCGAAGAATAGGAATTTACATATCGCATACATCGATTACAAAGAAGGTATTTGACTTGGTCCCACACTCATGGCTCCTACACGTTTATCAGTCTACAAAATACACACCAAGAAAATGATGAAGAGTTGGATGCCACGATGACGAGTTGGAACACAACACCTCCATCACCTCCATCACTATACTCCCCACCCCTTTAAGGAGATGTATTTTCCAGGGAACCTCAATGAAGTCTCCTAGATTCCTCTTTGGTTCTGTTTCGCCCTGAATCCTTTCAGCCAGATGGTAGACAAAACAAAACACGGCTATAGGCTTATCTCAGGCAGTGTGACATCATACAAAATCGCACACTTACTCTACATGGATGACATGAAACTCTATGCCACAACCAACACACAGCTTACTAATTTACTACAAGTCACCATACAGTTTACCAAAAACATTAGGATGGAATTTGGAATCGACAAATGCCGCGAGCTACATAAAACAAGCGGGACTACATCGAATTTGTTTTTGAACTGATCGTGGGTTGGGCGGGCGTCGTGGTTGGGTTTCCAGCAAGCATGCTTCATGGACAAATAAAAACTCTTTCTCTTGTTAATATTTTTTTTCAATTAACTTTCAGTTCAGAATTAACATTTTGATAATCTTATGCATTTTAGTTTCGAATAGTTTTAACAAAATTCTATTGTTACTTTGATAATCATTCCTTGGATTTCGAAGAAAAAGATGAAAAGTGAAGGAAGAACCGATATGAGATTCCTTCCCTGATGAAGGGAGATATTTACAAAGTTAATATTTTTTAATAGTTTTTTTTTTTTTAAATGTTCGAAATAGTTAAGCTTAAAAGATCAAGCCATCACAGAGAAGAACGAACAGAGAATGAAAAGGACGAATATTTTCATTATTAAAAGGAAATGGAATAATTGGATTTGATATTTTGAGATAATTAATTATTTGTTACAACAAAACTGATGCTTTCAAAGACATTATATAAGAGAAAGATAAGAGTTATGTAAGAAACTTTGTGATAATCCTACTTTATATTCCATTTGCTGTAAAAGGAAAAAGACCTTCATGAAATACAGCTTACGTGCGGATGGAATAAAATTCTCGTCAGAATTCATCTGGATTTTATATGTATTCTGAAAATATTTTAATTTGTTTATTTGACTTTTCTAATGAATAAATAGTGGATCCGGTAGCCGAGTGGATAAGGGCGCTTGGCTGCGGGTTGGAGGTGACGGGTTCGATTCCCGGCCTCGGCGGAGGACGGGAATTTTTCTACGCTCCTTTCTGCTCCAAATGGGTTCTAGGATCTACCCAGCCCTCTATAGAATGGGTATCTGGTTTCTTTCCCGGGAGTTAAAGGCGGGCGAGCGACGGCCGACCCTCCGTCCTCATCTTTGTCCCGTAGGTTATGATTACTGCAGCCTACCCTCCAGGGACCTCGCGCGATCCTCTGGGCCTGATCGCGTCTGTAACTTTAACTTTTAATGAATATCTTTTAAGGATATTTTTTTCAAATTAAAATAAAAATGGTTAATAATATTTTTGAACTTCGCAATTTTGAAAATTTTTTCTTCTTTTTATTATTGTCTTGAGTTAATTTTATTACTCTTTTTTTTTTTTCCGGCTGAAACTGATTGACTGAAACTTATTCATTTTTTAAAACTCTCTTTAAAAAAATAGTTTCTAGTTTATGAAGAGAATCTGAATGCTTTTTAATGAAAGCTATTAAATAAATAAAAATTGTACTTGTAAGTTTAAATGAAGCAGGATGAGAAACGACATAAGGATGAAGTTCTGAAAAATCTTTTGCAACAAAAGCGTTTCTTTTTTTCCATTCGATTCCTTGTAACCTTCCTAAGAGAATGACTGCAGATCTTTGTGCAATGATATAATGGAGGGTTTTGAACTGAGGCTGTACAAAGAATAAATGCTCTTCAAAGAAAATGTCTATTTATGCTCTTCAAAGGAAATGTCTATTTTGCTAAATTTCGAGGAATCGGAGTTCTTTAATTGACGTATTTCTCTCCGAGATGTTAATTCTTTTGAGTTTCTTCCATCTTTTGTAAACTGAAGTAGAATCTTACATAGAAAGTTGTTTTTCATTAAAGTAGATGTTTATTTGTTTATTCCTACAAAGGACTCAGATTTAAACTTTTAAAATGCTTCTCCAATTTTTCTTTTAAATATAAAAGTGTAAAATTTTAAAAGATTTTTAGTCATTTGCAGATAACATTCTTCATCTATAGATGAATAGGAAATATTCTAAACGCGATATATTTATAGTTACAGAATAGAAATACTTGCATTATCCATTCTTGTAAATTATTAAGAAACTTTTGTCTGATTCAAATATTTTTAATTATCAGAATGATTTATTAAAAAAATTCATTATTCCATTTACATAGTAGAGAATTGCTTAGAAACTAAATAAAATCCCATATTTACAAAAATAGAGATCATGTTATTCCTTAAAATCTTTATTTATTGAATGATTTCAATCTATGAACTAATTCTCTTAATATAAAGGCGTTCTTCTTAAAATATCTCTTAATCTTCTTTTTAACTCAAATCAGAATCTTTTCTAAAATTTCTGAGACTTGCTCTTCTTTTTTCTCTTTGAACTAAAAAATAAAAATTCGAAATCATAAGATTTAAAGTTCTTGTTTGAATTCAGTTGGAAATAATCTTTTAATAACATCCAAATTTAAAAACCGAATTAAAATTGGATAACAAAAGGTAACCTTCATTTGATATCTAAAGTAGAATAAAAACAAGATAATTAATGCTTTTAGACAAAAGCAAAGTGGCCCCATAATAAGCACAATTTTAGAAACAAAACTTTATCGGAAGCGATCACGTTTGACCCCCCCCTCCAACTTCCGGTCAGGGAATGGTCCTATAGGTCTGATGTTTTGGACGTGGTCACCTATGCTTTGATACTGAACACAATGGTGAAGTTTCGGTCCCCTACGTTTTACAGGCAAGCTGTAATCTAGGGGCCGCTAACATTGATTTTATGCTGTCTGGATGGCACACTCTGTAGCGTCAAAAACGCCTTTAAAAGACAGAAAACGCCTTGGGGGGGGGGGGGCAAGGAGTGGTCCTTGAGGTGCTAACCTACTTTTTGATGCTGAACACAAGGGGGAAGGTTTCATTCGAATATCTCTAACCGTTTGACCGCTACAGAGTGTGAAATCCAGACAGGATAAAAACAAGAGCGGTCCCCTAGCGGTTTTACAGGCAAGCTGTAATCTAGGGGCCACTAAAAAATATCTTCACTTAAATTTGCATTCTCAAGAAAATAAAGTACAATACAGAAATAACACACACACACACACACACACACTGTTCGAATCTTATTTACTGACTATCTCTCGAATCTTTCAGTAAATATTATCACAACAGCTGAAAATAGTTGTGATTAGTTCCGAAAGGTGTCATTAGGTGGCAGAACAATTCAGGTTGATCCAGGAACAGACAATTAGTAGACCTAGTCGTTAGGTAGCTCAGTTTGAAAATGGCGACCGTGCTCAAGGAGTGTACTTAGAATAGCAGCACGCTGTTGTGCATTTTTTGTGAGCAAAAGGAGTTCCTGAAAAGGCTATTCATAAAGAAATGTATTTTGTGGACGGTGAGAATTGTTTGTCGCTTTTAGCGGTGCGTAACTGGATCGATAAATTCTGTCAAGGATGCTCAAAAAGTTTGGACGGAGACCGACTGCGACAGAACCCACAATGCGACAGGTTCAGGAGATAATTCGGGCTGACAGGCGAGTAATGGTAGGCAGCATCGCAACTTTAATAAGGTGTTCTCATATTTTAGCCTACAGCAAAACGCATGATCGTTTGAATTTCCGAAAAGTGTACTTACGGTGGATACTGAGGAACACAAACTGAATCGAATGGGCATGGGCTTTCGGTAAGCCAAAGAAGGAGAAGACATGCTTAATCATGAGGATGATGAATCACTGCCAACCCTAATCAAAGCGTCGTTCAATGAACTGGAAACATTCATCTTCACCTCCGTGCAAGAAATTCAAGGTTCCAACCTCAGCTGGTAAGGTTTTGCTTACAGTGTCTTAGGGTTCTCAAGGCCCATTTCTAAAAGGGAGGCGAGCATGTGAATGCGTTTTCGTTCTGTTGAATATTCACGCTACAATTCCAAACAAAGTCCAGATCTACTGACTAAAGGATTGCGATCGTACGGCTCAATTAATATAGGAGAGAATTGATGAATTAGGGTGGCAACATCTTCAACATCCTACTTACAGCCCTAATTTTGTCCCAAGCGACTTTCAGTTGTTTGGTCCACTTAAAAGAAAAAACACCTTGGTAACAAACGTTTCACGAATGATGAAGGTGAGATGCGACTGTGGCTGCAACAGGTTTTCGGGCACTGATAAAGCGGTGAGATAAGTGTATCAACATGAAAGGAGATTATGTTGAAAATTAAAAAAGGATTTCAAGTACGTATCTCGCGGAGTATTTTTTAATAGCCATTTGTAACCTGTTTACTGACTTCCCCTCGTCTTTCTAGTTTAAACATTTGCTTTATATGAAAAATACAGTTTCATTAATGGAGTTCATACCAAGAATGGAAGATCTTAAAGTGTTTTCATTGGACACTCACAGACAATTGCATGAGTACACAAGATTTTATTCAACTATTAAGGGAATTAGATACCACTTATGTAATGTAACGTAATGTGGTGAGCGTGGGTGGCTTGACAGCCAAGCACCGCGACCTCAAAGATTTATTGTGCTATCCCACGGAAATAAGGACAAACGGAGAGAAAGACTGAGAAAGGATGGTGTGAAAAATGGGAAACGGGAGAACCCCGGGAAAACCTTCCCAGCGCGGATCGCGACCATCAACGAAACCCACATGAGAACCGAACCTCGGTACTTAGAGGGGAGAGGCCAGTGTCTTAGCGACATCGCCAACCGCGCGGCCAGATAGCACTTATAATAAAAGATCTTTTTTTTATTTTTCATTCCTTTCAGCAATGGAAGATCTGTTTCGGAATAAACTATTTAATGTCCACTAAAGATGTATTAGAATAGTTATTACTAGCTGTGAATAAGACGAGTCATTTTAGTGTCAAGATACTAGATAGAACTGATGCTACAAAAATTATTCTTGACTTTAACGAAAGGCGAGTCAAGACGTTTTCACTCTGATCTTGGTTTTATCTTTACAATAGAGAATAAAGAATCTCACGAAGATCAGCCAACGAGAATCCTTCCATTGCAGTTCTATATTTAGACCCATTATTCGAGCCATGTGTATAAGTTGTATGATTACTGTCCAATGTTCTAATGTCCTGCTAAACTACCGCATTTGTATTTAATGGTTGTCTGCGTAATATTCAGTCAAAAGTCAGAGACTTCAAAAACACGACATTGTACGAAGTTTCCATTGGACAATCTAATTCTGGAGATCTGAATCTGAGTCCCTTAAAGTTAATGGAAACACATTTGATTCTTCATAATATAAATCATCTCTATGACGAATAAAAGTTCATTTCAAAGCTTCAACGATGATAGAGAAAAGAAGATCTCATCTAGTTTCACTCAAATGGAATTGGAGCCACATTCTCTCAACCTCAATAACTTTGTAATTTTTCAATGGAACATTCTTGCTTTGTAAATACATTCGAGCACAAGGGTCTAGCTGTATTTAATATCTGAAATCATATCCAAATGCTTCTTTGTCGTGGAATTAGGATGAGAAAATCTTAAAGTAAAGCATTGAAATCTCATTTCCTTAAACAATGAATATTAAATCTTAATCCACTGCGAGTAGTTTGATTAAAAGGAATCCGATTTAGACAGTTGAAGTAAACAACGCAGATCTAATTCATCGTTTTTTCACAAATAGAATATATAGACTATTGTATTCAGTAGTTATTATAAATTGAAAATAATAGGCCTTTTTTGTTTTTGTTGTTTTCACGACTTCAAAAAAGAAAGCAAAGAAAAAAAGAAAAGAAATTTTAAGAGAATAATATTTGAAGGAAATTCTTGTTTCATTTCAAAGTTTTGTTTTAAATGAATTCAAATACTAAAATTATTATTTGTCCTCAAAATGAAAGTTGACCGGCGGAAGTTTGAACTGCGCAGCCCTTCCGGTAGCTGATCAATTATGTTTTCCTGTCACAATGGACGACGGAGTCTGTTTTCACTGAGAAAGACATGTTGATAACATCAAATTAAAACTTCTCTCGACTATTTAGCGTTATTTCAATACCAGTTACTAACAATAAGTATTTATATAAATAAATAAATATATATTATTTATAAATACAATGCTCTTTTGCAAAGTAACAAGCCTTTACCGTAATGGCGGCGTCCTGTCATAGCATCAGACGGAAGTGCCTGACCAGACTAATCAATGATACATGCGCAGATCTCACAAAAACAGGGTGGCCATCTCTCATTGGGAGGACAGTAGCTGCCTTTTTTTTATTACATAAATTTTATTACTAATTCTTACTTTGTGTTATTAATAATCTGACCCGTTTCCTAGAAATCATCCTAAAACAACGTGGGTCTTTGGTTTTGGAGTTGTTTCTGCAGCAATGGTCAGGTGGACAGTCCACGTCCTTCTTACAAGGGGTCTCTGTGATGTATCTCGTAACAGGGATGTTTAAAGCAAGTGGACACATCCAAAGAGAATCTGACAGAGTTTATTGTTAAAATTGAAATTGCAAAATGTCAAAATAACATCAAGAATTTGGATAAACGATTTATCATAATTCAATATATAAAACCAAAAAAAGATGTCTAAAGCAACCCATAATGTAACGTACCTTTATTCTCAGCTTGTGAATCATTTTGTCTTATATAGAATTTTGGAATAGATTCCAAGTTATCTTCGGCATCTGCTCTTTTATCTGTTTTAAATTATTAAGTATAGATATATAAAAATAAATATAAAATTATTTAAATTCATGAGTGGTAATAACTAGGAGATTGATTTTGGAATAACAATATCAAGATTCAACATTTCAAGAAAAATTATTACTTCTTATATGATTTAAATCGTAAAAAAAAAATCCAAATTTTGGCTTCATAATTTTTAATAAGAAACTTAAAAGTAATATCTTACTTTACATTTAATATTTACTTTACATTGGATAACAGATCGGTTTTAAACTGAACGACAGGAAATTGAACCCTTTAGGTCCAAAAGTACAGCTTAATAAATCGATTGATTATATTTCTCAACTAAATATTTTCATCAAAGAATTGCATTTTATAATAAGAAGGCTATAATCTATAGCCTTCTTACTAAATAGATAGTTACTATCCTTATAATCATTAAGACCTTCAAGATTTCTAAGATTCACATAAGAAAAGTTCATTTCTTATTCTCTTTTCTTCATTCATAACTTCTCGTTTTTGCTCTTCAAAGCTCATCGTTAAGACTTCGTAATAGTTTTTTTCTGATAACTTTCTTCATTCTCTTTACCTTCCTTTGTAACCAACTTCTTTCAAGTTTTCATTGAAAGAGGCTCAAAATAAACTGTTTCTATCCATTTTTGCTCTGATATCAATGCTAAGCTATTCTATCAATTTGATGGCATTGATCGTCGTTTGTTCAAGAATCTTGTATATAATATAACATTTCGGCCAAATTTTGTACCACATTCCTCTGATGTAGTGATAATAATTTTTTCACAGGAAGATTCGTGTTTTCAAAGAGCATTATGACGTTGCAAGTGCGATAAGACAAGTATTATTTGAACTTAAATACGTTATTACTCTTGACCTGTAGGCTGGAAGACGATTTCTATCAGAAAGAAGATAAACTGCAACACCTTTGACATCGGTCGTCTTATTCTGAAAAGTGGTAGGAAATATATTAAATAATATATAATATCTTCTAGGAATAAGCCTAGGCAGACTGAGTCCGTTGCATTCTTCCAAACCCCAACTTCACATTAACTTATATAGATTAACAAGATCTTGGAGAGGAAGTTTTTTCTTTGTTTTCTTTTCTTTTTAATGTATGACATTAGACGATTATTTGATTGAATAAAGAGAGTAAAATATGAAAACATATTACCTGAATTATTATGTTTATTGTTATGGTTTGTTTATGAAAACATATTATAGGATTAATCTGCCATTTTGATTTCTTTTTCTCCATCTTGGAGAGAAACCGTTCTGAGGCAGATTTTTCTCGAACAAAATAATCAATCACAATAGAACTATTCTCTAATCTTTCTCATTAATCTTCCAGATGCTATTTTTATTTTTAACAGAGATCCATTGAGAAGCGGGCAATGATCTGCTGTCGATCTTTAGACAGATTCAAACCATGAGCTCCGTTCAAAAGATAAGAGATGTTCAGTAAAGCCAGACTCATCGATACTAAAGTCTCTTGTTCGTCTCCGAATGATTCTTTTTAACACTTTGACTTTACGTATAATGAGAATGTACTTCCTTAGCACTATATCTCTTGTATGAAATATTTCGTCTTTATTTAAATTTCTCTTTAAACACATTTCTGTGCATAACAGCGCCCCATAGTGACCTGGTAGCAAACACTAGAAGTAACATATTTTTATGCATAAATCCCTTACTTAGTAAACATGTGGGTGTTCTTATTTAAAACTGAAACGATACTTATTAGATAAATTTTCGATATTTGGATCCTAATAGATGTAAAAGAGGAGGGGCGTCTTTTTTGAAGGGTTTGCGTATCTCCAAAAATCGCTTGAGGTGAAAACACGAAAGTTATCATAAGTCTGTTTGTCAAAATTGAAAAGATATTTTTTTCGATTCGAGCCCTAAGAGATGTAAAGCGCAGGGGGGAAGAGAAGATGAATAAATATTGTTGAACTATTAACAATACCTACGGAGTTTTCGGATTGCACAATAAGAATAAAAAATAAAATTAACATTAATTTGTACTCATCGAGTGACTGCTTATCAACTGGAATGTTATGATGTGCTAGGGTTGTGGAGAAGGAAAGAAAAGGGTTGGAAGTCTTACATTGTCCGATCTCAATAATAATATAACACTACTTTGTATCTAAAACGTGGTTGTTTTTTGACCAACTGGGAAAGTTGGCCAACTGGGAAAGTGATCTCATAATTTCAATTTCTGATCCACATCAGGGTATCTGTTTCTTTGTAACCAGTACGAAAAACGGATATTTCTGTTCATAAAAGACACTAAAAATGTGGTACAACTATCACAGCTAGACGTTAGTCTATAACTGTCCTTCAAACGATGCTTTGTTTCGGGCACTAAATGACAAAGGATGTTGTGTGCTTTGTGACGAAGTGCTTAAAATTTTGTTGTCATCATATCAACTACTTAAGTAAATAAATTGACGTGTTTAAAGTATACAGAAACTAAAGAAGGAACTAAAGAAAGAACTAAAGAAGGAACTACAGTCTGATCCATTGCTTTTGTAATAAAACGTTGTAAAGAGGAATAAAGTCAAATGACTAATGATTTTTATCGAAGTCTTCCACTGTCAACAACTACCCACATTTGCAAGTATTTCACAGACAAAAATTATTTTGAAATGAAGAGATTACTGACAAAATATATACAGATGCATGTTAAGGATTGAGAATGAAAGAAATGAATTGGTTTATATATAATAAACAAAAGAATCTACCTCAAACAATTTCTATACTGAATTAATGGAAAATGAAGGAGACAAAAAAATGGATGGATGAACACAATGGAAATCTTTTATTAGAAAATATGTATTTGAAAATCTAGTTTCTGATCAAAACTAAATCTCTTCATTCGATGATAATAATAAGGGCTATTTATAGAAACATAATCGTGACTCTAAAACTTAGTTTTGATAGATTGAAAATAATTACTCATCGACATGCCGCACACTCAAATATTTAGAAGTTTATATTGATCTAGATGATAAGATATCGGAATAATATTCATATAATAAAAAATAAAGCATTAATGTAGTTATAAGGGTCTTTCAAATGAAAACGAACCAAAGGACATAGAAAAATGCCGAAACGATTTATTGCGGGATTTTCAATCCCGAACATAGGTGGAGCCACTGCAGTGTTATGACGCAAGGATCACGTTACGAAAGTAACAGTCTGCTTTTGTTCAGGACATCGTACTAGTCCAAACAGTCATGATTGAAGCAATGATCGTTGACCACCGAGCAGGAATTCGTTTTTAACCGCGGAACAAAACTCCAAAAGTGTTTCAAAAGTGCATATCTTTGTCACCTGTTAGAGAATGGAGTAACGAAGGGGGTGGTTATCGGTGACTGATAATTCGATCAACGATGCTTCAGTAACGAAAGTTGACAGGCTCATTCGGGAAGACAGAAGAGTCGCGATGAGAGCACTTGCCCACAAAGTTGGAATAAGTATTTCGACTGTGTAGATCCTTATCAAGGACCGTTTGCACTCCGGAAGATTGTGCGAGTACCACACAACTTGAATTCAATGCACAAAGAAATTCGAGTGGGTCTTTTCCTGGAACATTTCCTCCAACAGCAAACAGAAGGTCACCAACAGAATCACTGACGGAGATGGACCATTTCATTATCAACCAGAAAGCAAACAGACACAGCACACGTCTCCAAAGAAGGCAAAGGAAATGCAGACGACTGCACGGATAAGGGTCAACTATTGATCGAATTTCTCACTTCCCGTAACACTGTCAACGCTGCCCAATAAGCAGATATTCTGAAATCTCTGCGAGTATCAATCAAGTCGAAGCTGTTCTCTGCCGGCGACATTCTTCTTCACGTCCGTTCCCACACTGCTAATATCGTCAATGTTTGCCTTTTCAAATTTAGGTGGGAC
>JAFIDM010000005.1:6123295-6143541 GCA_023159025.1 Thereuonema tuberculata
TTTAAATTTAGGTGGGACACTGCTAATATCGTCAATGTTTGCCTTTTTAATTTTAGTTGGGACACTGCTAATATCATCAATATTTGCCTTTTCAAATTTAGATGAGAACTCCGGCAACGGGCATACAGTCCAGGTTTCTCCCTCTTTGACTTTCACATTTTCAAGGAGCTAAAGAAGATATCTGCTAGATCTCAAGAGTTCACTCGCACAAAGTACAGGATTCTCTTCGGGAATAATTCCCTCATCAGCCCACCACCTTCTACGCAAGAGTAATCCAACATCTGATTCACAGTGGGATATGTGCTTTAGGAGCCGCGGGGATTAGTTTTAAGGTGCCTTATAACTGTTAAGATTTAATATTATCGTTTTTATTTGAATGACCTTTATATATTTACCTCTCAGTATATCAAAATAAAGTACTTTCTAACTTACTCAAATACAAGAGTAACTTAAATATGTCAAAATCAGTAATGTCCATAAAATATATAGTTTTAGTAAAACAGTATTCACCAGAAAATAAATTTTCAGAAGTTTCTTGTATCTGATTTGTATCCTGAATGTTGGTTAGAGTAATGGCGTGGATGTCTCTTTCCTTCAATCTGTCGAAGTCTCCAATGGTTAGTAGAAAAAGAATAAAAAATAGATTCACACATTTCCAAAACATTGATAGAACAGGAAAAAAAGCCTGAAAAGGATAAAAATTAACTTATTGATATTTTAAAAAGAAAAACAAATTAAATCACATTTGTTTTGTTCCCAAAACGATTCACGAAAAAGAAATTCTAAATTGTATTAATCCATCATAAATAGCCATCAATAATTTGGCCATCATAATAAAAAAAATCATCCTTTCGTAATGCATCGATATATTTAAAAACCTTTCTTTAAAATATTCCAATATTGTTTGAAGTGATAGGGGTGTGCAGAAGGGGAGAAAGGAGTGGGAAGTTAGAGATCTCTAGTTACCTAACTCAAATATAATTTTAATTAATACGTATCAGGGGATTATTTTGTTTACCAAATGGGAAAGTTTTGAAGCGATCTCGCAATTGCAATCTATTTCTCTAAGAACAGAGATTTTGCTAATATTCTTGGTAAAACCAAGGTCTTTCATGATGATAAGTTGGTGAAAGAAGTCCTTTTTGCCTGCACTGATTCTGTTTCCGAACAAAAGTGAGATAAAGACTGTTACACTGAATTTATAGCTGTTAGCAAATGCCTTGAAACGGAGAGTACAAGACGGTTCTAGTGTCTTCCAACAGCTAGAGAATGAACTGGATCACAAATCAGTTCAGACAGACACAGCTCAGTTCGTAAAAATGGTTAAGATGGTGTTGAAAACAATACAACCAAAGAGGAAATGCTGACTATTCTGCCTCTGAAAGAAAGTGCAAGAGGCATTTAAAAGTTTTATTTAGTCTTTAATTAATTATTTCTGCAATTCAAGAATGAAGTTGTTGAATGATTATTCTTGATTGACTGATTTAGGGTTTCTAACTAAAAGCACTTGAAATTTAAATGTTTTGAACCTTGAATTTCAGGGAACGGATAAACATTTGGTGGATATGATTACGATAATACATGCTTTTCGAAGCAAATTCGACGTCAGATTCTCGAAATTGGATAAAATTCTTACACATAAAAGCCTTAATTCCAAAGTGTACAGTTGACATTTACGGCACTTGTGCAATCTGATAATAGAAAAGTTTATGAAATCGAGCCAGTTATGATGTTCTTTCTTAATACATTCAAAACTCTAGAGATCAGTTCCGTTGCCAATGCAATTAACAAATTTTACAAGACAGATGTTGAAGAGATAGTTATTAATTTTCGTACTGCAAAAGAATCTTGCCATTCTGAAACTAATCGATCACACAAACTCCCATTAAGAAGTTAAAGTTTGATTAAAAAGTTGGAGCCAAAACAAATTTGTACTTTGGTTCGAGATATTTAACCTTAGTTCCTCAGTCCAATTACAAACCAAACTTCGAAAAACTAAGCAGTGAAATGCAGTTTCAGCACTCACAAAGAATTCGTTCATTTTTCAAATAATCTTTTATTTTTAAATAATTTGAATTTTTAGTTATTAAATACTTTGAATTTATTTTTGTGCCTGGTCGATTCTTAAATACAAATCTTACTGTGAGAGGTTTTTATTATCAATTTGCATGATATTCCTCTATGGTTGGTTTCAAAAGTGAATTGATATTTATATTACTTTTTACATCTCTCTTTGCCTATATACAAGGTAATCGTAATTAAACTTGGCCTAATTCAGAGCACTGTTTAGCTGTGACCAATCAGCGTATTGACACCAAAATTTATGTAGGACTTAGACTTCTCAAAGGATACGGAAAAGGATTATGGAAAAAAAAAGTTCAAAAATGTTCCCGTAGGGAACTTATACGAAAAGAAAATAACTAAGATCAACTTAAAATGTTATTTTTAAAGTTTAATTTTAGATTTAAGAACATTACGAATAAACTTAGTGGCATTGCCATCAACGAAACACAATCTCATTTGTATAAGCATCCGCATTGCAGCATAGTTCTGGCTGTAAAAGTGATTACAATTTGTGAATACCATTCTTATTAGCTTTGATGGCTATCACTTTTACCGGAAAGTGCTTTAATTGTGAAGCTCTTTTATGAAAACTATGGTAATGCTGTGGTTGCTGTTCGTGAACTTTGCCGTCGTAACATCTTATGCAGCAGACCAATGTCTCACAAGTTCCGACAAATATGTGTACGTACATGGGTACACGCTGATAATTTTTTTCCCAGAGTAACAACACAAGACAAAGTATAAAATCTATAAAAGATTTACTGTAATAATATATTACATATCACATCATGTATAAGTAACAGTTTCAATATGAAACTTTGATAATATAATTTAAAGAGTTCATTTAAATATAAAATATAGTTCAAGTTCTCTTGACGCTATAACTTTCTGCTGGGCCATTCAAATTCCATTCATTCAAATACTTTCGTAAATAGCTCCTTGATAATTACTTCCAAAATGATAATATTAATCTCTTCTAACAATTCACTCGCTTGGTGAATATCTTTAAACACAAAATAGATAATGTTAACTTTCACTAACTTATAATAATGCACTAAATCAACTATCTTTCGTTGATATAATATTAACACAATAACGGCGCACTTAATTTCCATCGCACATAAATTACTACAAATGCTTTTCCGCATTTACTTATCAACAATACGAATCACTTTGATTCTCTTCTTGAATTCACTAACAATTTACTTTAATGAATTCGATAATTATTTCACTTGAATAATTAAATTCTGTAGAGCACGTAATTCTTCCTTTATTTTATCGATTCCTTCACGGCACAATAATAATTTGGTTCGGGCGCATCCCACAAAATAATAGAATCGTAAAAGTTTGCAGGTTCTAATGACTTTTTCACCCTGGTGAAGTTCTCGAGGAATACTTCGAAGTTAATGACTTTTCTGCGTTGATTCGATAATATATATCTGTACACACTGCGTGGAAGAGAGCTTGCTTCAAGCCGTCCACTCGGGTTCTATGATTTTCCGTTCTCGTGACTTTGAATCGTCGCGGGCTCCGCTCCTCTTCTCATAAGGCAATGCCCATCAGGAATGACGTATCCTTCTTATCCGTCATTTGCTATCGGTAATTGGTTAAGTCCAATCTTCCCGTCTCTGCTTTATCGAAATACTTCAGATAATTCCAACTTCAAATTCTTTGAGGAATATCTGTCTTCTTATTCGAATTCACACTTGCGGGGAATAACTATCCATGGGTAGGAAAACTTTCCATCTCTTCATATGAGCCGGTCTTCGTACGTCACGCCGAGTTCGGGCTGATGTCATCCGGGTCTTCTATGGAGCTATCGGCTGCTCACCCATCTGACGTAGCTTTAGCCTCTACTGCAGACCTCTACTCTGGACTACAGATCTCTCCTTCTACTCGTGACTACTTCTGCCTTCTACAGACTTCTACTCTCTACTGAGGTCTACCTTACTCTTCCCACTTCTGCTGTCTCCGCTACTCTACTTCAGATCGAGGTTGGTCAGCTTCTTATATCTATTTCTCACTCTGACGTCATCTACGATCTTATGCAAATTTTAAACTTTGAATTTGCTAAATAAATAATAACTTTTAAAATATGGTTTCAAGCCAACATAAATAAACTAAAATAATTTTGTTAAATTTATTTAACAATAATACTGGAAGGATATTATGGCTATTGATTATGGCCATTTTGACTATTGTAATTGATAATATTATTACTAAAGGTGTTTATCCTGTTAAGTGGAAAGTGTCCAAATTAATTCCTATTTACAAAAATGGAAATTATATTGACATAACTAATTACAGGCCAATATCAATCATCTCAAATCTCTCAAAAATTGGAAAAACTTATTTTACAATTTCAATATATAAATTCTTAGAAAAATATCAGTTAATAAATAAAAACCAGTACGCATATCAGCAAAATAAGAGTGCTACATTATTATTAGACAATCTAAATGAAATCATAAATAAAATTCTAAATAATAGTAACTATATTTTAATAATCTAAATAGACCTTAAAAAAGCTTTTGATAGTCTTGACCACAATATTTTATTACAAGAATTACATAATATTGGAATAAGGGGTCCAATGTATGTTGCACTAAAGAACTACTTAAAAAAAAGAAAATGTAGAATTAAATTAGAAAATTAACTAAGCAAAATATATAATCTGAAAAAAGGTGTGCCTCAAGGTTCTACTTTGGATCCATTATTATTCTTGATATATATTAATACAATTTTCAACAATTTAAAACATTCAAATATCTTTGCATATGCTAATGATCTGTTATTAATAAACACATTGTAACTGCAAAAGAATAGAAATTGTCTCGACTTATAAATATTTAGGAATTAATATAGATAACAAATTCTGCTGGAATGAACAGTATGGTTATGTGATAAGGAAGCTGAGCTCATATGCTTTTCTCTTTTATCACATTAGAGATGCTATTCCGTTTAAACAAAAGATCATTGTATACAAATCCCTTGTAGACTCAATCTTGGATTATGGGTTGGAATGTTGGATAAATATGAACAAACAACAAATAGGAAATATCAATAAGAAAATATTAAAAATATTTAATAATGTTTATAAAAATTATAAATACAAATCAAAAAATGAACAATTAAGGATAAGAAAAAAATATAAAATATTAAAAATAAACGAAAAATTTATATATAAAACAACAATTAAAAACTATTTTGATGTGGAAAGATAAATAAATTACCAACAAGGAGTATTAAAGACTAGATGTAATTGGAATAAAATATTTAAAATAGAAAGAATTAAAAATAATTATAGATATCGATTACATAATTATGTAAAATATAAAATATTTAAGCAAATAGATCCTAATAAAAAAAATAATGTAATTTTTAAGCAAATAAAACAAAATATAATTTCAGATGTGATAGATGGAAAAATTAAGTATTAATTAATAACTTTAAAAAAAAATATTAAAATGCTCAATTCCTATAACACAGGTATACCGCTTATAAGTATACCTAATAGGATTGATAAACATTAAAAAAAACAAAAAAAAAAAAAAAAAAAAATCTTTCCATAGCTCAAGAACAACTGCAAGCTGATTTCATAAATATTATTAAGTGGACACATGATTATAAATTGGCTATTAACAAAGCCAAAACTAAATACATGATCATAAATTCAAAAAACAAAAAAATAAATATTTTACCTCAAATAGTCTTGACCACATGATTTTCAACGTTAACACAAAAACCATAAAGATATTATTAATTGTAATTGTGAAAACTTAGAATTAATATATAACTATAAATATCTTGGTCTCCACATAAATAATAAATACACTTGGCATACCCACTATATCCATATATTAAAAAGACTTAACTATTTAACTTACATTTTTTATCACATAAAAGATATTTTTCCAATTAAATCAAAAATAATCATATATAAAGCTTAGGTAGATTCATTAATTAATTACGGCATTGATAATTGGATTTATTTAAATAAAAATGAAATAAAAAATATTAATAGAGTTTTAAAAAAAATATTAAGTTTAATTTTTTACAACTTTAATAAGCTTCAAAGCAATGAACAAAATCAAATTTTACTCGATAATAAAATCTTGTTTCCACAACAAAAAGTAATTTTCACCTTGATTTTACGATTTTATTATAAAATATGTTATACTTATATAAATATAAATTCAACAAGAAGTTATAGTATAAATAGTAAACAAGATTTTGACAATCCAAAAAATAATTTTGGTTTAAGAATAAAAAATAGATTAATTAACAAAATTTTTGATCAATTTTCATTTGAAATGAAAAACATTGGAAAGATGTCTACTTTAAAAAAAATAATTTATGAAAAAATAATACTGGGACAAATCAAATGGGTTGGTTAAAATGGGTTGGCTAATTTGAAAAAAAAAAATTATTACTGTTTCACAGATTTTACCTAAATTTCTCATTAATATATTTTATGTTGTATAAAATTTCAAAATTGTTTATGTTTCTGTAACTTGTATTTATTATAAATCTCAGCACCTACAACACAGGTTGTTTTTCTAACAACCTAGTAGGACTGAATTGTATTTTTTGTTAATAAATTGTTAATTAATATATATATAAAAAAAAAACCATTATGTATCGATTCAAGAAAGCTGGATCGTTAGGAGTTCTAACTGGCAGAGACCGCAAGCCTATCTCTGCAAGTTGAAGATGTTGCGAACAGTCAATTACTCATGTTTCTGGAGCCAGTGAAGGCAGTTAGACATATAGGATGGCACAGTGTGGCAGATACTGTGCAGTCGTTTCTGTAAAAGATCTGCCTCAACCATCAGCTAATGATAAGGACCATCGACTCACCTTTGCATTGACTGTTCTTTTCTAAATGGAAGTGGACATATCGTGGCATTAGAACATCCTGTGGAATGACGAGCATATTTTTATATTAATGGAACATTTAACACCCAGAATTGTTGCATTTGGGCCAAGGAGCATCCATATGTTTTCCAGGAACTTCCCGGCATTTTCTAAAGTGACGAGTCCGGTGTGGATTTATTTCCACATTTATCATCGGACCATTCTTCTTCAAAGAAGTTGCTCCTATTGGATCTCTGACATTCCTGAGATATCATGACCTAAGAATTTTATTGTACAACTTAAACAGCGACAATTTCATGCTTGGCAGAAACGTGCTTAATACACCAAGAAGGATTGAAAATGGTCGGACATGCTTAATTGCGAATTCAACCAATTATAGTGAAAGATTGACACCTTTCATTGTTGATATCATTCATTGTTTGATCCGTAGACAGTTCTCAATTCAATTGACTGAAAAATCATCAAAGCTATTATTACAATAATAAGATCATTACTCGAAAGAAACAATCTTTATACTGGAAAATTTTAATTCTACGCATCAAAATACGGTAAAAAGCATTTTGAAGAAAGAGTTTCGAACGATATTGAATGATATTTAGCCTGTTTTTACTCTGTAAATCAAACAGCGAAAATACAGGGTATCTATCATTAAAGTTCACCTATTCCACAAACTATACAGAAAAAACTACTTATCGGAAGAGCACCAAATTTGCAGTTCGTCGTAATGACGCAATGGAAAGGACATTCATTGAAAAAAAAATGTGTAAGCTGATCAAGACAATGCAACAACGCTGATGTGAGTACAGTCATGGCACAAGATGTTGAATATGTTGACCACCATTATCTGCTGGCATCTGAAATCGCCGAATCGCTTGTTCAACTGTTGAACACAAAGTGTCCCTGGAAATGTTCAGCACATGACGTGATGTGTTTGTTTTAAGATCTGCCAAAGTTGCTACGTTGTTGCGATAAACCAGATCTTTAAGATACCACCACAGCCAAACATCGCCTGAAGTGAGATCCGGTGAACGTTATGGGTCAAGCAGTACTGAAGTATCTGTTAATCAATGATTGCGGAGCACTTGTTTAACACAATTGACGATGTGTGGAGGGGCACCATACTACATGAACATTGTTGAATCAAGACGGTGACGTTGTTGGAGAGCTGAAATCACTGATGTGGCTAGTAATGATGCTTATCGATTACCAGTAACGGAAGATGGAATAAGATCTTTGCGCTCACTATCTTCGAAGAGACCGGTCCAACAATGAATGTTGACATAAACCCACACCAAACTTTCACTTTTGGGAAATGTAAAGGAATTTTCAGACAAGCATTGGGGTTTTCTCTAACCAAATGCGAGAATTACGCGTGTTAACTGTACATGCAGATGGAAATGTATCTCGTCCGTCCAGAGAATATTCTGGGGCCAATCCAGGTCCACCTCGATCCGAGCTAAGAACTGTAGCGCGAAGATCTTGTTGAGTGATCAGGGGCAACAGTTATTGAACGTGAAAAATTTTGTAAGGCTAGTAGGTCTGATGTACATGGTTACTGGACTAATATTAAAATGCAGCAAGGTTTTAGTACTTTTAGAACTTTCGATCAACATTTAGAATAACAAACAGAGATCGTCCAAGCAATGGCATTCAACAATAATGAAATCAACAGCATCGTCCAATACCTAGCGATAACTAACGATAACGATTATTGTGTGTTCATACAATAATTAGGATAATTTTAAGATAAAAAAACACAAAAAATATTATGTATGTAAAATAAATTAAATACATAATTTCGAAAGAACACACTTTCTACGGCTGTTTAGGACTGTCGCCAAAAGAACAGAGAGCGGTGAATCCCCGCCGGGAAGAGGCCTCCACCAATACCCAAGTTCTAGTAGATGCTGCCTAAAGAGTTCAGAAAACAAGTGCAGTGGGAACATTAGCGCTGTGCAACTGTTTGTAAATAATGTATACATATTGTTTTTTGTTTGATTTTTACATGTCTCTTGGATGTAAAAGTTTCTTTATACCATGATTATTAGAGTATTGTACTCTAATAATAATTGAAAATAGGATTTGTTCCAATTTCTTTTTGGAAAATGTTCGGGGGTTTTGGGGTATTTTTTTTTTGGTATTTTAAAAAGTTAGAATGTTAGTGAGTAGGTGTCAAGTAAAAGATACTTACTTGAAACCCTCGGCAACCCTCCTAGATCTACCCAGACCTCTGGAGAATGGCTTCCGAGTTTGTTTCTCGGAGGTGAATAGCGGGAGGGGGAGATAGGGACCATGCTGCGACCCAAAGATCACACAGACATGTTAGTTATGGGGTGAGCGTGGGTGGCAGAGAAGCCGAGCACCGCGATCTGCAAGATCTATTGTGCTATCCCACGGAAATAAGGACAGACGGAAAGAAAGACTGAGAGAGGATGGTGTGAGAAATGCAGGGGAAACGGGAGAACCCCGGGAAAATCTGCCCAGCGCGGATCGTCACCGTCAACGAAACCCACAAGAGAACGGAACCTGAGACTCAAGAGGTGAGAGGCCAGTGTCTTAGGGTCATCGCGCGGCCATGTACAGAGATACTTAAGCTTTTAACCTGTCTTTCCAAATATTCTACTTATAGTTACCCATTCACAGTACTAATATGTTCTTTAATTATATATTCTCTAATTATTTACTGATTTCTGTCATTTTATCGATAAGAAATAGAACCGATTGAATTATTAAAAAAAGAAGAATAAAACTGGTTTCCAATTGAACACGAAACCAAACTTGTTTCCTTTTCAGCCAGACACGAAGTGACCGGAGCTTGTATTTTTCATCACCTTTAAAAGAGATCAGTAGGTATCATTTATATATCTTTTAGTTTGGGCTGTAGACGGAGGGAGTTTTAAGAATTGCCCCGTCTTTACACTTTGTGGATAGAATCGCTAAAAAAGACTACTCGTAAGAATTTATTCTATAAGCATTTGGATGCTTGTATTTGAGTGAAATAATATAAGTTCATCTTGGAACAGAAAAAAAATAGGATCATAAATCAATAAAAAAGGCCAACAAACAAGCTTAAAAAATAAACACTGAATATTTATAAAATCCAGACTCCGCACAGTGACGCCTCGATTCAGTAATCATGGTGCAAAAAATCACAAAATCGAACTTTATTTTTTATTTCAAAGCTTTCTGAAGTTGTTCTGTAGGATCTTGCATAAACATATACAAGTTGTTTTAAAATTTGAATGCCACTGTATTACCACTATCATTGACGAAACATGGCAGGGTTGATGGTTTTCACTCTGACAGTATTCTTCTCTCATATATCTGATTTAACTTCTATGGCGTGATCTTCTGCAACTGAGATCAATTAGTATATTTTTAAACTACATGAAACACCCTTCATAAGTATCCCTAAGCAAATGTCATCTTAATATTTAAAAAAATGAGATACGTCTAAAGTTAGAAATTTTTGTAGTAATATTTCAAAAATTACGGAAGGATTAAAACAAAAACGCTGAAACCCTCCAAGCAGTTATTTATGCCGGATAGTAGACTATGCATAGCGGTAATATTAGCCATCAAGTTTACTTGCTACAATCTGCCACGAGAGGGTACAGAGCAGAAAGAGTGAGAAAATCCAGTGCGTCACCTAACTGCCATTGGAAGGACTGGAGGTCAATCTAACCTCCCCTTCTCCAACTTTTCTCCTGTCAACCTCTCCAAGACAGTCAGTCTAAGATTGCCATCTGTCTCCCTAACATCTGCAGGAGTGGTAGTGTTCAGTTGTACTCCAAGTACTCCAAGAAACTAAAATGTACAGCTGATACGAATTGACCCCTACTATTCACAAAGTCTTAGAACACAGCTTCTTAATTATAAACAATGCATTATTATCACTTGGACAATTGTCTGAGGAGGCCCAGGAAAACAGAACATATCAGCAAATACCGCCAATTCATCAGTGAAAAATCAAGCAGAAGACTCAATATTCGTGATTTATTTTGTAGACTGTTACTCTCTTCAAATCCGGCAATAGTTTATCTTCAGCTCATCTACTACCAAACAAAAATGTACGAAAATTGCAGGTGGAACAAAAAAAGACTTAAAACATTTAATTATTTTCTCAGAAAATAGTGAAGATGATGAAGATGATAGTAAAAGTATTTGTGAATAAATATCTGATGAATCGATGTTTAACATATAACATTGTTTTATACTGAGATAACTGTTTTTCTAGATTTGTAAATATATATAAGATGTAAATAAGATTTTTTTTACAATTTATTCATACCTCTAACAAAAATGAAACTTCAAATTAAAAAAAAAAACAAATAAACTTGTTTTGCCCTGATGATGAAAATCTTTTTTCACTGCTACAGCACCACGGAAATTGGTTCTCTAAGCAACAATATTTCTGAAGAATATGACAAAAACATTAATTGTAAAAAGCATCATTTTCTAACTACAGATGAAGAAAAGTTATCCACCCTCCTCCCTTTACCTCCTCCCTTTATATCACGAAAATATAATATCATTTTTAAAAAAACTTCTAATCTTGGAGTGCAAAACTGGTTGTGGGTAATTGTTTTATAAAACTTTTATCACTCTTATTTAATTCTTCATAAATCATTACATTTGAATAAGAAAACATGTAATTTCAAAAGAATCTAGAAATACCAAATTTCAAGTAATTAATACAAAATTACCAAAAGCCATACTGATCCACCATTTTGAATTTTGGACAGTAGATGTCAGATTCGAAATCAGCGACCTGCAAAACCCCTGTAAACCAAAGTTGAGGCTAGTTCTCCTATAATAGGGATAGAAGGCTTTTTTTGCACCATGATTACTTAACAAATTTTTAATCATAATTTCGTGAATAATGTCTATTGGCGACAGATTAATAATTGCCACCCACTGCTGTACAAAATTGTTTCTCTATTAACTATAGAATCATTTCTATCTATATTAGTTCTAACACTTTTCTCAGGTAGATTAGAGATCATCTGAAATACTGATAGTTTAGCAAATTTGAAATATCTCGTTTTCCTTGTTTCAGTGAATATTTACTGAAGTTACTTTTTCTCTTTTAGTTATTTTTTGTTTCTTTTTTGTTCTGAATCGATCATTCGTAATTTCCGCTCAACGCACATCGCCCTACTTTTTTGTCCACCAGTTCGTCAAAGTTTTAATAGTTTTTAGTACATTTTCTATATTCAGTAAATATATTATTGACAAAAAATTGAATGGATCTTATTAAATAGAAAAAGAAGTTTTTCAAGAAGGTATCCAATCGATGGAAAGGTTCATCACAGTTTGGCCACAACTGAAAGACTGCGTTATGAGCATCTTGGTTAATTTTCATTTTGTAATTATTAAAGATTATAATGTTAAAAAGAATTAACAGCAGACGATGTAAAATTTTTGAACTATAAAACGTCCATTTTGTTTTTTAAAACCAAAAATTTAGAATTAGAATTCTTTAATGAGAATTCGGCAAAGTCATCTCCTGTTCTCTGATCTGGTGATCTGGCGATCTATTGCGATGACAATTCCGAATTCTTCATAAAAAATTATTAGAACTACTTTAATATGATGGAATCAAATAATTATATTGAAGCTAATATCAGCAATTTTATTAAATTTTTCTTTACAGGTTCCTATTTAGATGATTTTTTTTTAAGATGCTGTATTGCAAAACAACTTTCGATCAAATACTCCGTCGTGTTAGAAACAGCAGATGTTTCTGTATGTTATTAAAAACTACGTCTAAGGTTGATCATACACCGTCTCAGATCAGCTCAGAACGTCAGATCAAAAATATTCGGAAGCCATGCTTTTCAATGTAATTCCACACACTGCTTCCGCTCAGATCAGAACCGCCCTCTCGCCTCACAACGCTTCGGAATTTTTCGCTCGTCCAGCAATTTTGTTCTGATTCCGAAGCGTTCTGAGCTAAGAGTCCCTTTCAGCTGTTTTTACACTTTTTCTTAGGTTTGGAAGTGAATTTCTTCCGATGTCTTTTGATGAAAAGCTTATTGCTGTTGTTGAACACTATCCACTACTCTACGACCTAAGTAACAAAGTTTACTATAATACGGAGGGTTGGATCACGTTTATAAGAATGTTTTCAACAGCGCATTGTTATGCCCACGTGAATTGAACCGAAAATCGTGTTGTTTGTTTTTGTTGCTGAACGAGTGCAGTCAGTGTTAACATATGTACATTAGTGTTAAATGTTCGAATGGCTCCACGAGTATCGATTTGGTGGGAAGAATACGTTATAGCCCTTTCCGATGCGAAATATCCTTATTCCAGAAAAATAGAAATGTGGAACAACGAAATTTTAAAATTTCCAAGTCCGTTATTAGTCGAATTATTGCTGAGTCACGTTTGAAGACTGTTAGTGAAGTGAGGAAGAAACCCGAGGGCTGCAAACCACATCCACGAAGCGCTGCCACTCCTGCTGTTGTCTGTAAGGTTCAACAAAACATTATGAAAGAAAATCCCATCATCCATAGAAATCTGGCACAACGAATGGGAGTTTCCAAAACAATCATAACACGTATAATTCATAGGGACCTGCATCTAAAAAAGCACTACAAATCAAATGTTCATAGGCTATTTCCTCGACACATCCGCGAACGTAAGACAAACAGTCGCAAGTTGTAAGAAGAGCATTTGTCGGTCGAAAAATGGAAGTATGTTGTGGCGCTGAACGAAGGATGGGTTTATCTCAAACTGTAACAAACCACATTCAATTTTTTATCGTCATCGTGATGCTAAAGGTCTTCGGAATGATTCCGCCAATGTAAGGAAAAGTTTTCAAAGGGCTTCATGATCGTGACTGGTTTCAGCTATCAGGGGAAGTCGCCTTTGTGAAACATCGATGGAAAGGCAAAGGTTGATGCTACGTATTTTAAGGAAAATATGTCACCACCATTGTATCTCAGCGACATTCCAGCACTGTACGGTACTACGTCGTCTGAAGTATGGATTCATCAGGACAAAGCGTCGAGTCATACCGCCTGAACAACAACGTCGTACATGTCACGAATGGCCAATAGAACAAGAACTCGATCAATTCCGTTTAGTTCGATCCCAATGACATCACCTGACGCTTCCCCTATGGACTACTGTGGCTTTGGTCTGTTGAAACGGGCATTAGGAAACCGACGACCTCGAACTGTGGCTGGTTTATGGAAAGCCTGTCAGGAGGAGTGGAACAAGATTCCCCTTGCCACACTGCAGCGCAGCCTCCTCCAATGGAAACTACGATGTAGGGCCATTCATCGAATACAGGCCAGACAAATAGAGCCCAACAGATGGTGGAATCGCGGCTTTTCTTAGACTTCTCATAACATAAAATTCGGACGTGGTCCAAACCTCCGTATTTCATTGAAGGAAACAATTTGGGAGTAAATTTCAACAAATGTGAATGAAACTCGTAATTAAAATCATTTTTATTGAGTCATTAAATATTTTACAAGTAATTCAACAGAATAAAATCATTAAAATTAAATGTATATTATGTTTTTTTGCATCAAATAGTTTTAAAAATCTATTAGTTTTCTTCTAAACATAAACCTGTATCACTTACTAAGCAATTATTTAATAAATAAGACAGATAAAAAATATTTCATATTATTTAATGAAAAAATTAGGCCTTCATATCTCAAAAAGTTTTTAAAATTTTTTAATCACTAATTTCAGAAAAAATACAAAATTAGAATATTCTAATCAAGTCGACTTTTAAAGACAGTTAAGTTGAAACTTGGGCTTGACTGGCATTCTCTTCAGGGAGGAGCGGATGCATTGGATGGGAAATTCTCTAATCTGAGCGAACTTTCTGATGTGATCTAAGCTGATCTGCGATAGTGTGCGAAGTAGACAAATCCAGTAGCCGACTATTGGAGTCCTCAGGATTAGGTTTCTGGCCATTCAGTAACACTGCCTCAGATAATTTAACTCTCCTAACTCCAGTCTGTGGAGATTCTTGACAACAACTCTTGTGAACTTGGCTTTATATGGAGCTATTGTTTATTCAAACTTAAAAAATTCCAAGAGGTTGTAGTAGTTTCTTAAGTGTCGTAGGACAGAGGAGACAGAAAAAAGATTTATTAATTGGTAAAGAGAAAGGTATTTTGAAGAACAGAGAACAGCAAAAATATCAAGAAGTATCATCCATTTAAGAGGTTACTGAACCTCATTTAAGATGTCGCAAGCTGAAAAGTCACAAATCAGTTGGATGATGGTTGATTGGCTCATTTTTAATACATGAGCACTATTATAAAAAGACTAAAACGAAATTTAAAAATGAAGTTTAATGTAAAGTGTATTTTATGTGTTTTATTTTTATTTTTATATATTTAAGTGAAATATTATTTCTAATCTAATCATAATAAACATTTGACTTAACATTTAGTGAAATTCACTCATTACCAAAAAAAAACGACGACCTAGAAAGGAGTTGTCCGATTGTAATGAAATTTCGTATGCAAAGAGATTGGGACCGCCCATGCAAATGATTCAACTTTGGTGTCCAATGAATGAATAGCGAGAGCTACAGTGCATCGGAACTGTGCACTCAGCAGGTGTATATAAGAAGCGATTCTCAATCTGATGGTCAAAATTTCTGTTGCATTACGAGTTAGGATACCTTTCAACGACTGAAAAATGCATCGCCGCAGGTTTCAAGCTCATTACGTGCAACTGTCAGAGTTTGAAAGAGGTCGTATCATTGGATTGAAAGAGGCAGGTTGGGCAAATCGGAGAATCGCTCGTCATATGGGTCGAAGTGATGCGGCGAATAGAAGATGCTGGCAGGAATGGGTGGACAATGGCAGATTTCAGCGTCATGTAGGTAGCGGTCGACCTAGGGCCACAGCAGAGCGGGAGGATAGAATGATTGTCAGATCAGCTGTCACAGCGCCTGAATCATGGTTATCAACCATCAGACGTGCGACCCGCACACGAGTGTCCACCATGACCATTCACAGACGGCTGAGAGAGCGACATCTACGCTCGTACCGACCGCTACGCCACCTGCCACTTACGTCAGCACACCGTCGGGACAGATTACAGTGGTGCTTGGCTCGATCCGGTTGGAATGAGGCTGACTGGGGACGTACAGTGTTTAGCGACGAAACCCGCTTCCAACTGTGTCCTGACGATAGTCGCAGACGTGTCTGGAGACGCCCAGGGCAGCGTGCCGATTCTGCTTTCACTATTGCACGCCACACAGGCCCTCAACCAGCAGTTATGGTCTGGGGTGCCATTTCCCTTGATAGCCGGATCCCTTTGGTCGTCATTAGCGTCACACTTACAGCACAGCGGTACGTCGACGACATTCTGAGACCTGTTTTGCTACCCTTCCTTTTGCAGTACCCTGGCCTTATTTTTCAGCAAGATAATGCCAGACCACATACGGCACGTGTTGCTATGACCTGTCTTGCAGCTTGTGAAACACTTCCTTGGCCAGCCAGATCCCCAGATCTCTCTCCAATCGAGCATGTCTGGGATATGATGGGAAGGCGACTGCATCCACCAGGGAATGTGGATGACCTAGCCCGACAATTGGAGCAAATTTGGCAAGAAATACCGCAGGAGACCATCAGGGAGCTTTATCACTCTATGCCACGTCGTGTGGCAGCTTGCATTCAGGGTAGAGGTGGGTCAATACCTTATTGAGCTCGTTACTTTGTAACTCTGAAATAAATGACTGATGAGAAAAAAGAATAAAAGAAATTTTATTTTTTTAATCAACCTATTAATTCCATGTAATAATAGGAGTAATAAAAGAGATAGGAATAGAAGGTTAGGGTTACAAATAACTTTTTCGTCTAATTACAGATAAAAATATATAAACAACTTAAAAGTAATAACTTAAGCAAAGTGAAAAAAATCTAAATTTTTGATCATTCTCTTCATAAAGATAATTAATAAACTTTAAAAAAATATATTTTCCATCTTTTAGATTTCGTTGCCAGTTTGTGGTCAACCAAAGCCTTGTTTTATAGATTTCAATATTAGAAAGAAAATGAAATGAATTCTTTAAAATTTATTATTTATTTAAAAAAATTACTTTGAAATAAAATTAAGTAACTCACAGAATCTCCCAGAACTTTTGGTGCTGGCGAAAGTTAATAATGACCGTTATTCTCAGACTGATCCAATAACGCATTTAAGAAACTCTATCTTCCATTTGCTAATTTATAGGTTTTTTTTATGAATCATAAATGTATCATTTATCAATACAATGGAGTAGTTTCATTTTCTCTTTCTTTGTGAAGGAACTAGTGAAAAAAAATTCAATTTCATTAGTTTATATGGAAAATTCACGTGATTTAAGGGAAAAGAGTTTTTTTTAATCACAGATTTCCAAACATTCTTTCTTTGATCTGGTTAGGATACATTGATGGAGGCTCCGTATTTTATACCGACAAATTTAAAAGTTCCAATTAAGCAGAGGGATTCATGTTTCAGCTGATCAATTTAATTATTATTTAGAGCCTTTTCGTAGGTTGGATTTAAGGATTAAAAATAATAGCTAAAACAAATTAGTTTAAAATATTATCATAATTATAGCTCCTGATGAAAAATAGTTTTTCCCTCCAATTATTTAAGAAATAGAAATGGGAAAGAATTACATAAAGGAATTGAGTTTCAATAAAATATTTGCTTAATTTATCATTACATTGGAAAATATACAAGGTAATTAATGCTTTTATACAGTGTCAAAAGCAAAGCAGCCCCTTAATATGCACAATTGTATGAACAGAATAATTAAAAGCAAGAGCATATAAATGCAAGACCGTTCCTTTATGTTTTACAGGCAGGCTGTAACTTAGAAGCCGTTAATACAATGCTTAGTGCATCATTTGAATATGTTAACGAATTTATGAAACAATATGTTTGTAAATATTAATAATGACGTCCTATTGGCAATTGTTAGTATTGGTATGTATGAAGCATCAGTATTATTACAGTGCTAATTATTACTAACACCGCTATGGAAAACGGTAATTTGGGGGGGGGGGGGGGGCAGGGAGTGATCCTACAGGTCTCATTTTTTTTTACGGGGTCACCTACTTTTTGATGCTGAACACAATGGTAAAGGTTTCATTTTAATATTTCTAACTGTTTGACCGCTACAGAGTGTGACATACAGTGTGGCAGACAGACAACACAAAAGCAAGAGCAGTTCTCTAAGTTAACTGTAAATTGGACCGCTAAACGTAAAGAATGATTTAAAATAACGACAGTCATGATAATTCCCGACCATACGTTGGATGAAACACAGAAATTACTGCACAGTTTCTACTGCGAGAGATTTGCGACATCCTCCATTAGTTCCGTCCGGAATTGGCTTCCAGTGATTGTCCCGGCCTTAAATGAACCTATTTCAGTTCGACGTAGAAGGAAGAATAGGATGAAAAAAAGCAACTACAATAGCAAGGCCTTTATGATGAGATCAAGCGTCAGGTTGAACGGGAACTGAAGAGAAGGAGAAAAACAAAGTAGAAATGAAGGACTTTTATTTCTTTATACTTTTTATTTATAATTGTTGTTTCTCTTTCCCTCGCGTTTGATCTGACGTTTGCTGCTCAATCTCTTTTTTAAGCTGAATGTTCCCTCTCTACTGACTTGATATATTCCCTGATACAAACAGTTCCATGTGGCTAGGACCTCATCACAGTGGCGTTGTAACGCCTTGGGAGGCCCGGGGCGGGAGTTCCATTATTAAGCAACAACCGAAAAAGAAAAAAAAAGGAAATTTTCCTTAGGTGGGGCCCCTAGGCTGGCTGCAAAAAACAACCAAAAAAAAAGAAAATAAGCTGGCTGGTGGGGCCCCTCCCAGGCGGGGGCCCGGGGCGGACCATCCTCCCCCCACTACTCTTGCTACGCCACTGCCTCATCATCTGTGTTAATTTTTCTGATCACCGCAAGGATTCTCCTTCCTTCTCCTGATTGGTGCTGATGTCGTCTCCGCCGTCCATCCCTGACAATTGGTTAAGTTCTACAAGGTTTACAAGCCGTGTTTTCCCGTCTTATTTCATTGGTTTAATTACCTTTATGTTGACTGATTCTGCTGTGTTATGTTGGCCGAACACGTGTCAATTTTCTTTAGTATTGACGGTCGATATTGATTAAAATTGATATTGACAGTTTGATATCACGCGCGAACACACAGTTTTTTCTAATCGAGTATTGACCTGATTATTGATGCTTTACGGCGCTTCGTCTTTCGCATACAGTTTATTTGCCTTATAAACGCACCACACGAGCAGAGCATAGCTGCACTGGGGACAATATTCCCAGCGATTGTACGACATCGGTTTTATACAATTTATTTGCGAATAAAATGGGAGCTATTCCGGTGTGCTTACTTGCGTTTAAGCCTAACTTGTTACGAACGTACAGAATTTCTCTAGTATTAAACGCCTTTCCTCTGTAGAAATCAATGAGGAGTCTTTCATGATCAATTGACCAAATGTTGTTGTTTGGATTTTCTTTTTTTGGCCGACCCATTTTGCTGATTTTACGCCTTCTTTGTCAAACAAAATGCTCGGAGTGCGTTTCCTATCTTGAAAGAGGCGCCTTGCTATTACGTCACCATTGTCACGTGATTTCATCCGTTCATGTGATTCGCTCGCGCATCATCAATACTTCTCGACAACTGAAGTTGATCCCTTTTTTGTATCAACATCAATTTTCTTGAAATGGTCAATATTGGTCAATATTGATCATTTTTATTGATGGAAACGGTTGATATCAATAAAATTGACCATCAATACTGAAGAAAATTGATACGTGTTCGGCCAGCATTAGGCATTAGCCATTGAAAAAGTCTTATAGTACGAAACGTTCTTTTAACATTTGAAATGAAAAGGTGTTTCATTTTTATGTTGTTCAATTGATCTGCGGATAATTTCTCAGGCAATTTATCCTAACTTGGTCTCTTTGCGTTAAAATGTTTGCTTATTTCTGCAAACATTGGAGTGAGATCAGTTCTAGGACTTCTTCCGAGGAGGATTCTCCAAACAATGTATCGTAGCTTCCAAATATAGGATTAGAAGGCAACGTTCTAATGTCTCATTTTAACCCTAAATAAGCAGCTTGGGATTTTGAAAATGGCTTTTATACGAAATAACTATAGGGGAAGGAAGATTTATCCTTCGTGTGAGATTTTAACTAAAATATTTTATAAAATTGCTTTAACGTGCGTAAAATTATTTAATAAACATAATATAATTAAGCCACCGCACAAGACTAAAATTACAATATTACAAAATTACAAAATA
>JAFIDM010000005.1:6143551-6158361 GCA_023159025.1 Thereuonema tuberculata
AGCCACCGCACAAGACTAAAATTACAATATTACAAAATTACAAAATAAAGAGACTTAGAGACTTTGAGACTTTGGACATCCCTTTTCGCCAGCAATAGTTGACTTCACCGATATTTACATACTGCTTGATCCTCACCTATTTATATATAACGACTGAACTTTGTAATTATTTTTGTATTTATCTTTGCCTGAAGATGCCATATCACTTATTATGGCGAAATCGATTGCGAGTGTAAGCTCTTTTTTTGTAATTTTGTAATATTGTAATTTTAGTCTTGTGCGGAGGCTTAATTATATTATGTTTGTTAAAATATTTTAATTAAAGGAATGAAATTTAATTTCAAGAATATCAAAAGAAAATGTCGGATAAATAATAAAAACGAATTTTTAAAATTTTTTAAAATAAAATAAAGGGTGAGACCAAGTTGTATACTAAATGACATCCTAGTACAGCTGTTTCACACTAATGAGGCGATCATCAGCTATGAGCAGTAATCAGTACAAAACCAGGTCTCGTTCCTCGGGCCTATAAGAGACAATCAATGTGAAACCCCAAAGAGGTTTTTATGGCTTATTTTAGCTTTTCGGGTTCCACATTGATTTCGACGTTTAATATATTTTTTGTTTATAAAATAAAAAAAAAAGTAATTTTCTAAAAATTTCTGCCAATTTTTTTTGCGTTTTTTTTTTTTTTTGGCACTTTTTAATTAAATGTATAAGATTACAATTTGATTATTCTACTTTTTAATTCAATCTCTTGTTGAGGATAAAAAGGACACATGAAAATAAACAGAAGGGAAGAGGTTTCATTTCTTTCTGGAAAAAAAAAAATTCTCTTTTTTTCATTTAGTTTAGAAAGATTACAACTTTCTACATTTAATGTAAATAAATTGCTACTAAAAGATGGTTGAGTTCTAGTGATCTTATCTCAATACCATTCGGCAGCTTTTAAATAACTCGAACCCTTTGATTCGATTAATATTTTGTGCGAAAATATTTGTAAGAGATTCTAAGGGATTAAATTACAACAACATTATTACTGGCGCTAAAATTGAAACATAACAATGGGGTTTTATTCTTATTTATTCACTTTATTTTAAAAATAATATTTATTTTTAATCTTTATAAAAATTATATAAATTTTGTATGATATCATCTTGTAATTTTATTTCATCCTTTATTTTAATGAATGTATTTTTTATTTTATTTATTTCTCATATTTAGACGATTTAGTTTGAAGATCACTAACTCTTTGATAATAATCATAATAATTAACATTCAATAGAGCATTTCCGAGCGGTCTCTTCTTTTATTTGAGAACATAAATTCTCTTAAATGTTATTATTTCCTTAGACAGAATTATATTTAAAAGTTTCTAATGCAATTCTATATCTGCATCCAAGATATAGAAGATATTCAAGGTCTATATCTGCATTCCATATGTATTTAAAAGTTTCCAACTCTTACAAAAGTTCATGTTTTCTAATAAAAGCAGAAAATGACGTGTCTAGTATTTCTGATTATAATCAATGAGAACCACCCAATAGAAGCCAACTGTTTCTCTTGACTTTTTCAATTGTCGTCAAATGCAAATACTTCCCTTCAAATAAATACTTCCGAATGCATCTGTGAAGTTAATTCAAGATCAGTTAAATAAAGACAGATGGTTTTGTGTTGCTTCTTCCCGTGATTGACAGTTCAAGTTAACTTTTTTTTATTTCAATAAACCAGAGTAAAGTGAAAAGTTTCATTTCGTTAGAAGAGCTACTCAATTGAAGCAAAAACAAAGATTCCAAGAGGGACTGAATCTCCAAAGGAAACGTAGGTAACGTTCTAACTATTTGAAACAGATAGGGTAAGGGCACTAGTTATGGATCTATCTAAGCCTAAGTTCTGATTTTGAAGCTGGGAAAGGATAAGTGTAACGAGTTTTACCTGGAGCTTGTTAGTTGACCCAATTATAACACTTTATGATCACTTACATTTATGACAACACCAATTTAGTAAATATTTTCCTAAAAAAACTAAAATGACATTTGATCCAGAATTAGACCTCCGGCACTAATTGACGATCAGTTAACCATTTTCCTTCTATATTTTATCAGAAAATAGAAAAAGGATCACATAAGTATATGGCGCAAAAGATTATAATACTCAACAAATGAAATAAGCAATGTGATCCGCAACTAGTGACCGGAATAATTGTGGATCAAAATGCTGGATATTATTTACATGGTCGTACATGTCCAAAAAAATTAACGGAAACTGAAGGATATTACATTTTTAGTTGTAGAAATCAAAATGACATATTCCAAACAACAAGTTACAGAAATGAGAGCGATATAATTGAATTCAGCAGTTCACAGTTCATTATTGTTTATATTTGAAACATAGGAACCTTTTCGGTAGAGCATTATTTGACAACTTCTGGCATGTTTGATGATACCACAACTTACATTTAATACACTAGATCCAACTTTCTCCCCGAAAATCCTCTTGAAATGCTCCACCACATTTACCACAGGCAGTGTTATCATTCTCATCATTTTCACTGCCATCTCTTTCAGAGCTTTCGCTCGTACTTTTGACTCTTTTCCTTTTTGTCGAATTCTTTTTTTCTGTCTTTTTCCTCCATTTCCCTCAGGAACTCTTCTTGAATGTTTGCACTGTCCTCTTCGGGTGCCAAAAGTTCTTTTATCACCTCAATCACTGGAGAGACGGAGAGGTTGTACTTGCATTGGAAGAGCATCCGGGTTGTGGTTCATCGTCTGGTCTCCTAGGCACAAAATCAGAAACATTAGAACTACTTTCCATACTACTTTCCATCAAACGATGAGCGTGGAGAGCAGAAGGACACCAGACACCACTCCCTCGAAATCCATCTAATATGTTGGCTGGAGTAATTGCTGTTTGCCATGCTGGTGTTAGTACCTTGCAGAAATCGTACCTATTTAAATACTTTTTCTTGCTTTTATGCATCAGTTTAGTGCATTATTGTGAGAAGGACTTTTTGAGTGGCCCGAAAACACCAATATCCAAAGACTGGAATATGTGTGTAGTGTATAGTTTCCAACTCGCCCGCAAGGCTAGATGGAAAGTTTCAAGCAAGGTCTTCTTGTATGTTTTTCTTCAAACTATTTTGAGTGAATTTGAAGGCTCTGAATTATATGAAGAAATAATTAAATATTTTTAAAGTAACTTACGTTTATTTTCCCTTCAGATTTCTGCCAGTAGTTGGAAGAAATTCATCTGCGTCGACATTTATGGCTTCCCCATTCACAAGAAATGGGAAATAATGGCAGCAATAGCTACAAAACATGCCGTAAGAGACAATTGTCGTTAACTTGAGAAACTGACCTTAGTACAAACAGTTCGATCCTCCTCTAATGCCCGATCCACAACTAGTGCCCTTACCCTATATATGAAATAAAGTTTGATAGATTAACGTGCGTAAATAACATCAAAAATTGGAGCTAAATAATTCGACACTCAAAAGCAATACCTCGTTAAAAGGATTGAAAAAACTAAAAACATTTTTAAATGTTTTTAGTCTTTTTAATCCTTTTAACAAGATGTTGCTTTTAAATATCGAATTAGTTGGCTCCAATTTTTGAAGAAATAGAGCTATTGAATGAATATTTCTAAATAAAATAGTTCAATCATAAGCCACTGATATTTAGTAACTATACAACAAATACAATATAACCATGGAATACAAGTAAGAAATTTGATGGGTTGGTTTTAATTTTTATTGGTTTAGTTCAATCATGGATTTTGATGAAAATGTATCTTATTAGAAGTTGTTTCCTGTAAGAATAGGTGAAACTTCATAGTTACCTTTACCTAAGATCATAGCGTCTTACCTTAGATGGAAAAAAAAAACTCTATATGGGAAAACAGAGGAAACAAAGAAATCTAATGGTTTTCACTTGAAGAAACAGTCATTCCAAAGTAAAAAATTAAGCTGTGAAAATGGCTTCTCATTGTTTTGAACAACAAATTTCTTCCAATTTCAATTTTTCCATTGTTTGTTTATAAGGTGAAATCTTTTCATTCCGATTTTTTTTTAAACATTTTGACACTAATTACCACCCACTGCTTTGAATTTCATGTTAGTTTACAATGTTTTTAATCTGGTAGTTTTTGTTGAGATTAATTTATTAAGGATTTATTAACGGTAATGTTTTTATTTGTAAAGCTTGTATTAAATAGAAACTGAAAGTAATGTACAGCGTTTAGACAAAAGAAAAGAAAAAGTAGTTCAGTAAAAGTGGCGCTGTTGCATGTATTGTTCTTAACGGCAACGATTTCTGCAGTAAAGTCCATTGAGAGCAGTAAAAAGTTATCCCACCCAAAACACTTCGTGTAAAATAAGTTGCCAAGACTCACATGCTCATAATGCTTTCACTGTTAAAAACATATGAGATCTCATGTAGAGCCAAGCCCCTAACTCTACGAGGCCTAACTCTACAAGCCCTAACTATAAAAACCCTATATCTTGGTCAAAAAGTATGCCTTGGCCGTTTCGTGGCTGTCACACAGACAATCCCATGAGTTATGTAAAGGATATGGAGTATGCCAAGGCACACTTTTTGACCAAGATAGTAGGGTTTTTAAAGTTAGGTCCCCTTGTAGAGTGAGGGGCTTGGCTCTAGATGAGATCTGATAACTTTTTAACAGTGAAAGCGTTATGAGCATGTGAATCTTGGCAACTTATTTTACATGAAATGTTTTGGGTGGGATTAGCTATTACAACTAAATTTAGTTTTAAGATTACATAGAAAATAGATTTTTTTTTTCAATACCCTACTTTTCTGTTTTTCTATTAGTCAACTTGTATTTACAAGCTGTTTGCACTTTTGTAAGAAATCACATTATTACACAGTATTATTTAGGCCGAAGCATTGAGGGTACGACGTATTTCAGATCTTAATAAAATCCAAAGTATAAAAGCTAGATAAATGAAACTTAGCGTTTTAATTCTTTTAAATTTTTAATCTTTATTTTTTTTTTTGTCTGAAGTTTAGTCAATTATCAATTAAATTTTGGCTAATCGGATTTTAACAAGTGTCGATATAGTAGTTATTCGTATTGTTTCACGACACGTTAAAGAAATTATTATATGAAACTTAGCGTATTTCATTAGTATGGTAACTGCATCTTATCCTGAAAATTTGAGCTCTCTAGTATTATCCAGGCCGAAGCTATGAGGGTTCGATAATACATAACCAGACCCCCCCCCCTTTATGAGGGGTTGGAATGTGAAAGTTACGGATTTCTTAATTTTGTTGTTGTTTGTGTGCTAATCCTAACCTGCATACTAAATTTCAGCTTTCTAGGACTTCAGGAAGTACCCTAGAGGTTTTGATGATCGTGAGTCAGTCAGTCAGTCAGTCAGTCAGTGAGTGAGTGACGGAATCGACGTATTTTAGGTATTAATAAAATCCAAAGTATAAAAGCTAAATAAATGAAACTTAGCGTATTTCATTAGTCTGGTAATTGCATCATATCCTGAAAATTTGAGCTCTCTAGTATTATCTAGGCCGAAGCTATGAGGGTTCGAAAATACGACGAAACACTTCCAGAAAAGGTACGTAGTGCCCTTCTTGCCTTCGGCTCGTCTTGGCGGGGGCACTGCCGTGCCCCCAGATTCCATCTTCATTTTAACTAACATTTAAACTTATCCATGCTTTCGGATTCCAACATTTCACACCTAAATTCCGATGCTGCATCAACTGTCGTTGGCTTCAAAAGTAGGAACCTGGATGAAGACTTGAGAAATTTCAATCCCTGCTATAAAATAAAAGTAAAATTAAAACAGGATCTAAAGAATAAAATAAAGTATTTTGGCCTTTATTTAATTAGTTTTAATTATTTTATTGTAACACACAAAAACATTTGCTGATGCATTTGACAATTTCATGCTTATTTAAACCTTAAAAAGTTTTATATAAAGAAGAGCTGTAAAATAAATAAATGATTTCAAAGCTTCTAAACATGAGAATTTAGATTAAAAAAAAAAGAAATCGATAAAAAAATGCACTGTTACCAACTTTGTTTGTAATAATCCCAATAATTAGACTTTAACAATATAATAAATATTCTAATATCTTTGAAAATGATATTTATATTATTATAGGCTTGAAAATCTACTATTTTGCTAAGGTTTTCCACTTTGTAATGTCTCTTTGTATATTTTTTTCTTTTGAAAAAATGACGATTTTTTTTAACCGCCCATCCCAAATAAACATAGGAATGGAGTTCTTTTTTGTGGGGAGTCCTAAATTAGTAAATAGCACGTGATTACAAGTTTGTATTTAACAATGCTGGCATTTTTATCATTTGTTTTTAATGCAATTATTAAATTTATTAAAATTGTCATATGAATTAGTATTTTTGCTATGATGAAATAAATAATTGCTATCATTTATTTCATAGCGTTTTTATTTCTACTGTTTCTCCTTCCTATTCTAGTCATTGCCAACGTACCAGTAACAGTTATTATACAGTGACAAATAATAATATTTGTGTGTGAGAAATATTGGCCTTTTTTTTTTCTTTTCACTTCAATATTTATTGAAATGCTCAAGTCCTTTGAACTGAGAAAAGAGCTTCTATAGAAAATCCTGATTTAATCTATCTTAATTTAATAATTTTCAATCACTTGAAATGGATTTGCATGGATTTGCGCTGATTCTTGTAAGCGTTACAATTTTCTTAATTAAAGTGTATATAAAGTTTTCACTGAATAACAATCCCTGTTAAAAATTACAAAATACAATAAAATCTTTCTTTCGATTTCTAAACTCTTGGAAATCCTCTTGTTTTTATTGAAACAAAAGTGACTGTATTCAAAAATCAATATTTTGTAATTTTTAACGATTTTTTACCACAAAATTGTGAAATTAATAAGTTATTTTTTTATCAGTATTATTTCTTTAAAAAATCTGTTTTTATTTATTTATTTATTGTGCCAGGTTGCAGGGAAATTTGATTAATTTTTGTTATTTTATTTTAATTCTTCATAATTAGAAATGTTAGGAATAAAATAAACTACACTTACTAACGAATGCGGTAAAACTCAGTTGGAAAATATCGCTCAGTTGCCTATCGTTGACTTCGCTTCGACATCTGTAGCTGTTTCTAATAATGAAGTATTTTCCTATCGTTGACTTCCCTTGAACATCAGTAGCTGTTTCTGGTAATGAAGTATTTGCTTATCGTTGACTTCTTGGACTTCAGTAGCTGTTTCTAGTAATTAAGTATTTGCCTATCGTTGACTTCCCTTCGACTTCAGTAGCTGTTTCTAATAATGAAGTATTTTCCTATCGTTGACTTCCCTTGAACTTCAGTAGCTGTTTCTGGTAATGAAGTATTTGCCTATCGTTGACTTCCCTTGGAATTCAGTAGCTGTTTCTAGTAACGAAGTATTTGCCTATCGTTGACTTCCCTTGAACTTCAGTAGCTGTTTCTGGTAATGAAGTATTTGCCTATCGTTGACTTTCCTTGGACTTCAGTAGCTGTTTCTAGTAATGAAGTATTTGCCTATCGTTGACTTTTCTTGGAATTCAGTAGCTGTTAGTAATGAAGTATTTCCGAACACCGATAATCAATATAGTGAACAAAATCTATAAGGTAGGGGGCAAAAATTTCCTCCGCTAGTCAATTTTTCATACCTGGAGACCGTATTAAATGACGTAAGGCCTTCAAATTACAATTGGACATAACCTTCTTTAACTATCCCTTTACCTGGGTACCAAACCTATGTAATCAATTGTTAATATAAAAAGAAATAATTTCAAAAATACCTACTTTCTGCAAAACACAAAATGGTATTCCTAATTTCATCCCCCTAAAACAATCCGAAAACATGAGGTAATAACGATTTTTTAAATGTGTTTTAACTTTGTGTAAATAAACATCATCTTCGGCAAATATGCATTATAAAATATATTTATTCAACAAATTTTTGGAAAGTCTTATTTTCTTTCCTTTTTCAAGTTTTTCTAAACAATATAACAGTTTATTTAATAAAATTATTTAGCGTGCTATTCAATATAATTAAAAACAGCCGACCATTAAAAGCACATACACATTTAAAATTAATTAAGAATCACGCAACGTTTCGGACCTTCGGCCGTGATTAAGGTCCCTTCTCAAGCACAGCACCCTACCTATCAAAATCCTTCCTAGTGGGATTCGTTAACAAAAATTTTTTTTTTTTTTTGTTAACGAATTCCACTAGGGAGGATTTTGATAGGTAGGGTGCTGTGCTTGAGAAGGGACCTTAATCACGGCCGAAGGTCCGAAACGTTGCGTGATTTTTAATTAATTTTAAATGTGTATGTGCTTTTAATGGTCGGCTGTTTTTAATTTAAATATAACAGTTACAGAGATGTCTCGTATCATACACACTCTCCTGGACATAGTTAAAAACAACAATTCCTCACTCATTATTAACATTATTATTTCTAACTTATTCATGAATAACAACTGTTATTGCATCTAACCCTTTCTACATTTGTTTAAATTCTTCAAATTTTACCAACCTTTTATTATTCACACATGATTTTACCATCTTTCTTGCCAAATTTGCTAGTACTTTCTCAACTTCCATTCCATTATTCCGATTAATATTACTATCTTTTAACTTATTCATATTATTAACAAAAATTCATTACAAACGTGAACGTTCTCAGTTGAATGCAGAGGAATAATATAAAATTTTATACTTATAATATAAATTTAGCAAAACTCAGAAAGAATATTAAGTTTACTTGAAAAATAAATAATCTTATCATTTTTTATTTTTAAGATAAGTATTTAGCCTTCCAAGCAAGTATCACAAATAAATTTCAGTGGATTTTGGCGCCGGGGCATGTTTCATGAAACCATGTGAAACATTTCGTGCAGTGGATCTATTTTTGAGCAGTGCCTTGTCTATCAGCGGAATATTTTTTCATCATCCTAACTGTTGCTTTGCCAATTGAGTCGTCATATTGAATTTCGTCAATGTAGCTGTTCGTTTATTCTTTGGTTTTTCTGGAGGATGGTTTCCTTTTGTTTGCAACCCTTCGGTAGGCTTTTTCTTAGGCGGAACCGTTTTCTTTGCAGAGGGCTCTTCAATTTTTCTTTTGTGGGGAAACTCTTGTGACGACTGTTGTTGAAGATGTTGATGGCTGGATCACTGGAACTTGTTTGATGTCTTTAGGACTGTCTGAGGACCATGCTGGTGGTCCTCGGATGAGGACGAATAAACTTTATGGATCCCTTTGTTGCTTTGTGATGATTGGTTAGAGATTCCCAAAAAATCGTTATCTCCAAAATCATTTGGATTGAAAATAATGATTCCTGTTATCCGAAATCCATTGACAGCAGTTTTCATGACAAAGCACTCTCTTATCACTCAGCTGATTGGAGATTGGTAACTAAGCAACCAATTACGCAACCAATTTTCATTGACTTCATTGACTTCAGCCTAAAAACCCCATCTTGAAAGGAAACCCCATCTAAAAAAAAAAGCAATCGAAAAGTGTGAGTTCCTAATTTCGTCCCCTACATGTATTGCTGGCATCTTTAGCGCTCCTAGCGGCAGGACCGAGAAACTGAAGGGGATAAAATTAGGGCGGGAACGAAATTCGGGCCCTCTACCTTACTGCTAAAGAGTTGCCTTTACTATTAAATTTTTATTCTTTCCTTTTGTACAGAATGTAAAGGTCCATGTCAAATCATTAGAGCCTCTAATATTACGATTCAAATGCAGTTTTGTCATGTTAAATTGATCCAGGATTAAGGTTTGAGGGGGGGGGGAGTTAAGAATATTGTAAAAGTCCATTCCGATGTAGCCCTATTTAAAAATAAACTGTTACAGTGATCACTTTCCAAAAATAATAAGATACAGACACGTCAGTACTAAAGGTTTTCTTCTCTTTTTCTTTCTTTATTTTTGGGTGTTTCAGGGGGGAAGGACTTCAGTTCCCTTAGCTCTCCTCCTTGTTTGTGCAACTGGATAGTAATTTATTTTTTAAAAAAATACGGTATTTAAACCCGGAATATCTCAGCAGCAGTCGGCAAATCTAATGACTAAGCCACAGACCTACCATAAGATAAGTTTTATATATTTTTGATCAGTTATGAAATGAACATAAAATCGTATCACATTATCGAATGTTGTACATAAGTTAATATTTGCATGCATATACGCTAGAATGATTACTGCTTCCTACTGATACAAGGATAGGTTCAAAAATAGATACTTCAAAAAAGTAAAATTGAAAATAATAATAAGTTAATAGCTGTTAGATTAAAACATATTTTCTCAAAGCTAAAAAAGTATCAACAAATTAGTATTTACAAAAACGTCACAGCTGGTGTGACAAAGATAATTATGATTCAGGTTTAAATGCCTAAAATGAACAGATTTAATTTTAATTTGGGGTGTAGGCTAAACACAATTAGGAAAAACAAGAAACTTGAATCATAACAGTGCGCATATTTGGTAAATAATGGTCAGAGAACTGAAGTAGACGCGCGTATCAGTTTGTTTTTTTGAATAAAATGACTGTTGATTACTTGATGACTGGATATTCGTGTGTGAAAGTCCCTACAGATCCTTCATAATAGTTTAAAATGAGAAGAAATTTAACGTGCCCAATGATTCAAAGAATTAAGAAAGCAAACGAAGGCACAACGCTATAAGAAAGGATTCGCACCCTGGGTTGTCATCGGGAAGAGACTGGGATGGACCATTTCGTCCTTATTAGGACTCATCAGCCAGCCAAACTCCAGCGAATGACAAATCCAGAAGGTGCGACGGGGTCTGTCATTCGGTGGAGTTTGGCTGGCTGATGAGTCCTAATAAGGACGAAATGGTCCATCCCAGTCTCTTACCGATGACAAATCAGGGTGCGAATCCTTTCTTATAGCGTTGTGCCTTTGTTTGCTTCTTAATTCCTTCATAATAGTTGTCTGAATACTTTTATCATAAGCATAAAAATTTAAATCTTTTTTAATAATCTTTAACTAAATATATATGTTTTTTAAAATTAAAAATACTTGCGCTTTCTATTAAACATGCACACCAAGATTAAGGTAATACAAGAATCTAATTTTTGATAATAAGTTCATTAAGCAGGATCTAACTCTAAAATGCAAAAACAAAACAGAAATTTGATATTTTAATTTCTATTTTACTCTCTAGACTGTGCTAGCCCACAAATCTTTACTATAAGTCATCTTTTCCAGGTTCAAATTGAAATGGTAGCCCATTGCATTTAGAGAGCTCTGAACCCAACACGAGGTGTTTATTCTTTTGATTCAGGATGTTTATATGAGCGCATTATATGATTCAAATTTCATGTTTTTCCTAATTTTTCTTAAGCTACAACCCAAAATTAAAACTTCATCCGTGGGCATTATTCGGGGTTTAAACTCTTAATAAACTTGAATCATATATGTCACACCAGCTGTGACGTTTTAATGAATACTATGTTTTTTATTGTAAAGAGAATTGTTTTTGGTTAATCATTTGATGAGCCCGTCCATCAATGACTCTATTGTTACTAACTAACTTGTCCCTACACTTTGTATCATCTAAGCAAGGCCGGAAAACCATCTCTGAAGCTAAATTTTTTTCATTGCAAAAAAATTAATTAAAATGTTGCAGTAGACGCTTGTGGAATATTCAAGCTTCGATGCGACGACGGAAATTAACAGAAACATCTGGATTGATTACTGTGTATCTGGATTGATCAATGTGTATCTCATTCTATTTCGACTGGTTCATTGTCTAGGGCGTGTGTTCTTTCTTAACTTTCTCATTAAATTTATCTCATAGTTATTTTATAGCTACTTATATATAATAAAATTTATTCATTTCTTAAACATTGAGTTAACTTTAATGTTTTTAGGAGTTTATAATCTCTCAGATATTGAGATTATTGGAGACACTTATATTTTTAGATTTGCTATCAAAGATCTTTTATGATTTATTTTCATTCACTTCGATAAAAGGTCATCTCATCGTATTCTTATTCAAATTCAGTTTGACTGAGGAATTACGAAATGAAATAATTTAGATGCTGAGAAGATCTTATGATATTTATTCATTGAACTTTTACTTATTAAAATTAAAACCATTATAAATTAAGACCTTCGTAAGTTTCCAGATTATTTTTTTATCTTTTCTCAAAGATTCTTTTTACTGTGTCTAATTTTACCTGAATTAAAGTAAAATAACAAAAAATTTTGAAAATTATCTGTAAATTGAAATTTCAACGAATTTTAATTTAGTTCATGGGCAAAATTTATTTAGGAAGAAATTTTGCTGGGGCTTGGAGAGTGATTTTGGATTATTCTTCAAGCTTTTCAGAGCTTTACTTTTTGTAATAGTAAGTAGCTTGAATGGTTTTTGTTGTCATGTGAATTTGATATTGCTGTGGAAATGGATTGTGTTCTTTTTCTTCTTCAAGTGATTCAGATGTCGTCGCATCACTTGGACACAGGTCTTGTGGACTGTCGTCTGCAGAAGGCGTTGCTTCAATATCCTGCGAATTCAAATGTTCCATCAGTCCCTCTGTAAGGCGCTCTCTTTCAATCTTGTTGTAATGAACCCAGTAGTGGATGGCCTGTAACACTTCTTCTCTCGGATGTCGTTTCATAGCCTCATGCTTCACCACAGCCGTCATCAAATCCTGAGGCAGAAGAGCAAATTCGTTAGATGCAAAAACTTGTAAGAAATGCTCTGCAATATAAGTCACTATTTGCTTTCGCATGACTTTATTGACATATTTGTTTGCCAATTCCCAAACCTCAATAAATTCGTTGTCCTTTAAGCATTTGATTAACGAGTTGCAACAGAACTTGATGATTACATTCATTTGCAGCAGTTCAGCAGCTGAAAGAAGAGCCCGAAGTTCCATTTTATCCAGTGTTGGCTTAATGTTTCCTGTGTACACGAAATCCAGAATGATATTCATCGTCTTTGGTTCAATGTTTGGAATGTCCACTTTTTTTGGAAGTGTTTCTTTCATGCAGTTGGTGAAGAGAGCGTTGAAATAAGGACTGGAAGCCGCCAGAAGAATCCGATGAGCAGAGAATTCTTGAGCATCACAAATGAGAACAACATCCGTTAGAAAGAGATTCCGTCTCATTCGATTACAAGCTGTTGATAATATATTGAGATGTTCTTCTTTGGCATTCAGCCGCTCTTCACAAAATGACCTCCGGCTGCTTCTGTGGGCGGCGGCCATTTTGTTGACCACTTTTAACTGAAAAAGATAAACATTATTTAATAAGTATAATTCATGAAGGGAATAAAATAATGGTAAATTAACATACCGGATGGCCGTAATTAAAGAGCAGGTGTTTAGAGACCAATTACCAAAAACCTTTTTGGCCAAACGCCACCGAACTTGGTGTAATCACTATTTAGACCATGGGATTTTGATTTCTAAAGAAAAAAAATTAGTTCAAAATTTCGCAACCAAGGGGAAAAATGGCTCTGGAAGCACGGAAATATGCAGATTGCAGTAAACTGATGTCTTAGATTGAAGGATATAAAAAGATAATGAACAGCGTGCGTTAGGTCCGACTGATGTGCTATGGTTGCGCGGTGGTGTTTTGATGTTAAACGTTCGCTATGTTCAATTTACGTGATTATGTTTTGCTACTGAAACTTAACTATCAAAAATATAACGTTGCTTAAGTCGCACTTTGGAAAAACCGCAGGTTGAAGAATTTAAGCAAAGGCCCATGACAATCACAAATTTCCGAAAAATGATTTTGCGATTTGAAAATACGAGATCTTTACAAGTGCTTCCAGGACGAGGACGCAAACCAACAACTTGAAACAGTTGCAACTGCTGCACTGGAACCAAACGATGAACACGCCTCCAGCAGTGCACGGGCAATATCAAGGCAATTTGATATTCCGTATACAACGGTGTGAACTGCTGAAGTTTTTCCTGTACAAGATCAGCCACACTCAACATTTGCTTCGAGCAGATGTGTCCGCATCTGAACTTTTCTTTGATGTTCTTAGCTCGAATGGCAATTAGGCATTGCAGAATCCTCATTTTTCTCAGCAGATTCCTTTGCACTCATAAGTCACAGTGTGGCTTTACTGTTTCTTTCATCATCTATCCGTACCTTTTTGAAGAAATAACACCAAACAGTTGCTCCGTCAATGCTAGGAGGTATCAATGAATACTGCTTAATTTTGTTATTCTACAACTTCATCAGCGTGGATGCCTCTGATCCACCATATTTATTCAGAATGGAGACTCCCTCACATTGGGTGTAGAGCAAGTCCTACGGCAGCATTTCACAGAACGCAGAATAAGAGCTTTTCCTACGAGTTGGCTAGCCCATTGCCTGATCTTACTCACTGTGACTTTTGGTTATGAGAATATTTGAAAAGCTTGGTATACCAAGGAGGCATAGATAACTCAGTAATGTTAAAGGAGCGAATAAAGCTGTTCGTGAGGCAAATCATTGGAGATCTGTTGCGTTCTGCTGTAAGTAATGCTGTACACAGAATTCAGTTGTTGGAGCAGTTGCAAGGAAGCCATATTTAATCACATCTGTAAATGATGCAAAATAAAAATTACTATTGACTGTAAATTTTCTTTATTTATTAATCCCAATTTTCTCTACCATCTAGAAATAAAAAAATTGGCGAAAGATAGAACCTCAAATACATTTCTGTAGTTAAAAAAAAAAGATAACAAACCAAATGAGGATTCTCCAACGCCCAAATGCGGTAATTCTGGATTATTACAATTCCATTAAGATAAAAATGTTTCTCATCA
>JAFIDM010000005.1:6158371-6175640 GCA_023159025.1 Thereuonema tuberculata
TCCATTAAGATAAAAATGTTTCTCATCACTCCGTAGGATGTTCCAAGGCCGTGCATCTTCGACTTTCATTCGAGCTACGAACATCATAGAAAAGTTCAGAGAAAAGTTCAGACGATCGTCCGCATCTCCTCGAAGCAGTTGTTGAATAAATCTGATCTTGTATGGCAAAAACATTTAAACATCAGCAGTTTAGCATAATTTTCCACACCGTTGCATACGACATATCAAATTGCCTGGATATAGTCCGTGCACTGCTGGAGGCGTGTTCATCGTTTGGTTCCAGTGCAGTAGTTGCAACTGTTTCAAGTTGTTGGTTTAATGTCTGTTTACGTCCTCGTCCTGGAAGCACTTTTAACGATCCCATATTTTCGAATCACAAAATCATTTTTCGGAAATTTGTGATTGTCATTGGCCCTTTGCTTAAATTCTTCAACCTGAGGTATTTCCCAAGTGAGACGGAAGCAATGTTGTTTTTTTTTTTTGTTTTTTTTTTATAGTAAACTTTCACTAGCAAAGAGCGATCACCGAAATTTAGCTTAGCAAAGGTTTAAGATCGAAGCACCGTAGTGCAGCACATCAGTCAGACCTAACATACGCTGTTCGTTTTTATCTTTTTACATGAATATGTTTCAATGTGTATCCTTCAATCTAAGGCATCAGTTAATGCAATCTGCAAATTCCCGTGCTTCTAGTGCCATTTTTCCCCTGCTGGAGAAATTTTGAACTTTTTTTTAATCTTTAGAAATCAAAACCCGTTGGCCTAAATAGTGTTCACAAGAAATTTGATGGAGTTTGGCTACCCGTTAATTTAGTTTTTTTATTTTATGTTTTCTTAGTTTTTATGCTACAGTAATCATCATCTTTTGGTAGAAATAAAGAAATTGGCCAAAGATACAGTCCAAAAAGTATTTCTGTATTTAAAAAAAAAAATCTAATAACAAACAAAGTGAGAGTTCCTTTTTTTTTTAAGGGGATCGTCCATTGTAAGAAAAGGGAGTAATTTTTTTATACAACTTGTTATTATTCTATGAATTATGTTATTATTATTTGTTTTAATTATTGTACGAAAATAGAAAAATAAAGATAAAAACATGAAGCTTAAATTATGAATTAAAAATCTTAAGCACGATGATGCTGTAGAATCGTAGATTATTAAAGTAACAACCTATAAGTTTTCATCACGAGTTTAATTTTAAAACAGATTTCAGGTTTTTCAGTTAAGTTATTTCATTAAAGACTGAAAAAAAGAGAAAAGCATTCCTAGATTTCATTCGGATGTTTGGAGTTCAAATGGAATCAATTCGCTTCGAAATGTTTGTGTATTTCTTTCGATTGGTCTCAATTCCACGAATGTTGATAAAATGGAAGGAACTTTGGAAAACAAGGCTTTTACCTCAGTAAAGATTTTCTTTTCCTAGTTTTTTTATTATCTACGTTTTATCATTTAGAGAAAAAGAAGAAAATATTCAAACAATTCCTGATGATACAACGTCTTCCTCATGATACAACGTCTTGTTTGTTTGTTCAAAAAATATCGAGAAAGGATTTGCTGAACTCAAATTAGATTAAAAATGATTAATTTTATGATATAAAAACGTTCGTTTCCACTTTGGATGAATAGTAATAATGTATCTGATTTTAGAGATTTTTGTTTACACAGAATATGAATATCTATGAGAAAAAAAATCTCTTCATTTCGTTTCCATCATCATTTCTCCACTACTTTTCGTCATCTCGGAACAAATGTTTGTAGATCCAAACGCAAATCATTCAACCTTATCTTTGTTGATGTCAAAATTATTACTTGAACTTAGTACACTAACAGTCACTGAGGCCCAAACCACGTCTGCTATCAACAGTTCAACTAAATATGGCGGTAGTTTCGCTTGATTGGAAGATTTGATACAAAGTCGTTCCTTATCATGAGCAGAAGGTTATTGGTCAGGTTTTGTGTGACTGTGAATTGCGTCTGAATTGAAGGTGGTTAGATCCTGAAGGTAAAAATTCCATCTCATACCAAAAGATTCCCATTTTGTGTCGGTCACAAAAAATTTTTGTCAAAATCAAGGAAATGTTAGGTTTTTTTTTTTTTAAAGCTAAAAATTCTTGATGCCAATCGATTATGACTTTGTTTTGCAAGAAGTAGTGTTTTTATCTCCTGCAAGAATGCAACTGAAAATGGTCCCATTCCCTTCAGTCTCAAGCCGTGCAAAAAGCAAAAAAAAAAAAAAACAATGATATTACATTATTCGTTGAGTGCCTTATAACGACTCTTTGTTTTTCAATGCTTCCCAATCACAGTTATGTAACATTTCTCTAATTATCATCAATGAATGATTATCCAGAACAAGGGCCACCACTTCACAATATTGCGTGGATTTGAGTCTCTAATTTCTCCAAGAATTCCAGTTGGGAATGTTTGCCACACAACAAAAACTCAATAAACAGTTACTTCTTACTAATGCTTTATAACATAAAGTAATTGGCTTAAATATGAAATGAAGTTGTTTTGTTCACTAAAGTCTCTAGAACAAATGCTTAAAAAAATTCTGATTATTTGAACTTATCCTCATGTATAATAAAAAAATAAGAAGAACAAAAAGAACTAGAGTTAAGAAGTAGAAAGCTAATCAAGAAGATATTCATAATTTCAAAATTCGACCAATACTTACAACAGATCCTGTTGTTATAAAAAAAACAATAACTGAATTTGAAATTGCATTACAATTTCTTGGTCACAAGATGATCAAACAAGTTTCATTAAAAATCTTCATCAATGAATGACTTGCGTATTTAAGTTATATTCTTAAGATAAATATGAGTACAGATAGGAAGAGATTTCTGAGAATGACAACTAAAGAAAATATGATTACAATTTAAAATGATAGAATAAACATTATTCTATAAATTGAATTATTTTTATGGATTGTTATTAGGTTTCATAGGATTTTCCGCTACTGCTCACGTAATGGTCAACGTTTTTTTTGCATGGATAAAAGCTTTCTCAACTCTAACCTTGCCTTCATCCAATTCAAGAAACGCTTTGACCTCAGAAATTGATAACATTTCACGAAAAAAAGACCATAAGATCCATTCCTATTATTCTCCTAAACCAATGCGATTCATTTACACATTCATCTCTTGGCTCAAAATTTGTTTTGTTTATTTTCGTTGTGATCATTAGGAAGATAGAAACATCGTAAGCTAATAAAGGAACCATGTTTTTTTTTTCTCAATATCTTTCTTTTCCACAATGAAAACTGCTTGCAAATATTTTTACAAGTTAAATTCGTAGTTTAGTTTTTTCTGTTATGGTTTTCTCCAGAATTCGCTCCCGTTAGGAATAATTGTAATACAAAACCATTTGAAATTTACGACTGTGATTTTTAAAGAGCGATTCATCTAAACAATTGAAACCAAAGTAAAAGATAGAGAACTTGATAGATAAAAGGATTCTATTCCATAATAGAGAAAAAGAATTAAAACACTCTTTGAAATCGAATCAGGATATGTTATTGGTAATAAGTTTTTACTTCAGTGTTGTAAATTAACAGTATATTATTTAAAACTTCGTAAGGATACATTCAGTATTAACCTTTTTTAAAATATTCCAAATATTATTTAAAAACATCAAAAGGAATTTCAGTAAATTTCAATTACTTAGAATATTATAGTAATATTTTTTTTAAATCAACTAAACTAGTCAAGAGGAATTACAAACATTAGCAACTTTTTCGTTATTCTCCAAAGTATTAAAAAAGTTCTGATTTTACTGAAATAGTTTACTTTATAAAGATGTGAATCTATTTTTTTAATGAATTAAAATCAAAATAACTTTCTAAGCCATTATTTAGGATACTTACATTTTTACCTCGAAATTTCAAATCATTTTTGAGCTTAATACGAATCTTGGAAATAAATCCTAAAAAGAAATGGATGATAGAATGGAAACAATTCAATGCCACCAAATACAATCTCTTAATAATTCAAACCATTCACAACAGCTTTCTCCAAACAAAATAATACTGTGAGCTATTAATGCAATTCCATACGACAATAAATACAAATAAAAATGAAAATAATTAGCAGCCGCTGGTTCTTTGTTGAGATAAACAAATTGTCATTCTAACTTATCTAACATGGGAATTTAGTCAAAGCAACTGAAAGATCTTATGTGTATATCTTGAATTACACGAGCTGTTTGATGTGGAATCTTATTTTCCTATAAATGTCCATTTTTGATGGGCACCAGTAATATTACAGGATCCGTTCAACGTTTTAGCAAGTGAAGATTGCAGTTTTAATTAGACTTTTTTTGTTCTGTTCTTCTGAATCTTCCCTTCACCATTGTTCTGAGTTCTACAGAGACAGGCCTTCTTACAATGCCTCTGGTCTTTAATCTTTTTCCCAGATCTTCTTTTAAGATTGGGTTCTTTCACAAAGAAACCATTGGTGAAGGAAGAACTGGAGTAAAGCATTGCGTGGGTGCTCTTGAATATAATTTCTAGCCAACAATGGTCTTCCTAGTAGTCATGTATGTCCTCTTGGACATGTAATACCCAGATTACGTAACAAATAACTAATCACTTAATACACCTTCCCTCTTCATTCTAGAAGACCGTTTTGTGTCTTGTAATCTATCCACACAAACATACACTATATCATCGTCCAAGTATTTGTTTCCTAATGAATATTCTTAGTCTATTCTTATTCTCATAAGGAATTAAAACTATAATTTTTGTAGATGTAAAATGGAGCCCTTCGTCATTTAAATGAACATTCATAAATAATTTCCCTAACAATAAAGAGCTCTGACTTACAATGAACGAATCGCTGTCTCCAGGACTCGTGGTTTCATTAAGACTGCGGCAAATTTTAAATATTTACTTCCCTGATATTTCTCATGAATTTACTGTTTACTATTTCTTATGAATTGCACTTGTATACATTCTAACATAAGCTCAGATTTACTTATCTCCAATAAATTGTTCTGATTTTCGACTGCAATTATGATGTCAATGCATTGCAGGCAACGTACAGTAATTTGTTTTCCATCAAAATCAATTCGAAGCTTACATTTAAGAAAATTAACATAAAATATAAACTTCTTAGAAAAACAGTTTTTAAATTATATAATTTTGGAAGGAAATATGATTAAAAACAGGTTTTCATTGTTCCTCTTAAATAAAAGTGTTTGCATTAGTATTAAGAATGAGGATTAATATGGATTTTCACCATCTTTTATATCCAAAAATGATAGAAAATTAATTTTTTGAATTTGTTTTTTATTTTTGTTTTTTAGAAAACTCATCTCTTTGTATCCACCTCCATCTGAAAAAAAGGACAAAATAAATTCTTTTATTATTTTTGGCATAGACTCTTCTCATTGCAGATTTGTAGAAATGCCTACAACCTAAAGGATATTTAAAAATAAATATTCATTTTTAAATATCCTTATAATCTAAATTATTCTCAGCAGAACTGAACGAAGATAGACAATTCATATAAAAAGGATTTCAATGAAAAAAACCAACTGAACGAAGATAGACAATTCATATAAAAAGGATTTCAATGAAAAAAACCAACTGAACGAAGATAGACAATTCATATGAAAAAGCCAATTGAATGAAGATAGGCAATTCGTATAAAAATTGTTTGAATGAAAAAACTAATAATTATCTGCTTTTATGTCTTAAATTCCCTGTGGAATAAGAATCTAATTTTCGTTGTTCAAATAATGATATTTCTAAAAAAAAAAATTCTAATAACAAATAAACAGGAACTTTATTTTGATCACCATCTGGATGATTTGTCTGGTGAAATCATCTCAGCAACACTGCTGTCCTTTTTTTTGTTTGGGATGTTCGCAAAATAAAGTATTCCTTTGATAGAGTGATAATAAGAGCGATTATGTCTTCTCTTACAAATTGCAAATATGGATAATCGATTGAGTAAGAATCTTCCGTTCCCTTAGTTTCCCCTGGTAACAAAATAACTGATTCACTTCATTCCTCACAGGTTCAATCCTAAAGATTCCTTCCACGATGAAATCAGCTGCCGAGTGAACTGTCGAAGTTATATTGTTTCCTTTAACTATAGAATATGAGATAGAATTTATTATTTAGGTATTTATTAATTTTTTTAATGAAAGCTCGTTATCAAGCAAAAAAGTTCTTAAATTTTAAATGAAAAATGGATTCATTTGTAAACCTCATGAACAGCTTCTGTGGAAGACAGGAATTAATAGGTTTCCTTTTGAAAATAAAGTTATTCAATTCCTTCACCAAAAAATGAAAACCCCTTAAAAATGGTCCGGATGCAACAGACCCTGAATCAGTTTCTGCCAACATTAAAATGTTGATTGAAGTCCTTAAAAGAAGTTGGTGCAAGTGTCTGTATTTATTCTACTTCAGCTCAGAAATCTATCCGTATTATGAAGTTTCCTACGTTTACCACTATTTTTCAGCAGCATTCCACCCTGCCGGTAATATTCCGCTTTAAATTACAAAATCCAATTATATCAGTTGCTCTATTGAGTAAATCCTCTCTGCAATCCTAATACTTCACACAACTTCAAATGAATTCAATTCATCAAATTCAATTTATGCTTCAACAGCAAATCAGATGACTTTTTATTATGTTCCAGATATAAATGGAAATGAAACCAAAAAGAACTGATATTCACCATCTATTCATCAGGCGTCTTCCGTGGGAAAAATTAATCTGGTTTACAAAAATTATAACTGGAACAACTCATGGTGTAATACTATAAATGAATGCAAACAACGAAATTTTGAAAAACTGGACATTTCAACTTTGGCAAAATATATGCTTACTTTCAATATGAAACAATGGTGATGAAAATTAAGTTTAGTGGAAATCCTATAAAAACTAGTGTAGCACTTATTAAAAAAACTTCCTTCATTTATGTTTCGTTCTTGTGTAAAACTGAAAACAGCGTTACGCTCAAAATACGAGCGGTGCTCTATATAAACCTCTTTTTATTATTCTGTATTTAATAAAGGAAAATACATCATTACGTTCTCCCCTATCTGAAGAGATAAGTCTGGGAACGCCGATCAGGGTTCACAGATGACGAATATATGTGCTATTCAAATTCTTCTTCCCACGATATTGCTACCGGCATGTGGGGCTCGGGGATGTACTTCCACACACAGCCGGCGGCTAGAGGGGACTTTACTGCGATGATCGAAACAATGGCTTCACCTGTGTGAATGTAGAACAAAATGGGGTTAAATCAAACTTTATTTCTTTATTGTCAAATTCAAATGCGGTTCAAAGTTCTATTTGTCCTGCTCTTCGGCTCAGGGATGCCCTCTTCACTCACCGCACGTGAAAGCAGATCCTCACGGCTATAGTTGACTTTCCTGTAGACGCCCCTTCTCCAGCCCGGTCGTCGCAGGGACTTGGCGGCGAAAGGTGACTCTGATACGGCTATGAACTGCTTCTTCCGTAGTCGCGTCTTCTCGGGTCCGGTCGTCCCGGGATCCCTGCGGACTTAGGTGGACGTTTTGCGGCAACGAATGGCTTCTTCGTGGTCGCCCTCTTCTTAGGCCCGGTCGTCTCGATAATGCTGCGGACTCCGGTGGATGTTTTGCGGCAACGAATGGCTTCTTCGTGGTCGCCCTCTTCTTAGGCCCGGTCGTCTCGGTAATGCTGCGGACTCCGGTGCACCTTCTACGGCTAGGACTGGCTTCTCTCGTAGCCGCAGGTATTCCTCTTCTTCCTGGCTGGAAGTATCTTCTATTAGATAGGGTGAACGGCGTGGTTCTTCGACCAACCAAAACGCTTCTTAGCCTCTCGGGCTAACTGTCCTTCACTTTGAGTGAACTTCCTCCTTGCGACTGGCTGTCGCCAAGACGAACTTCTTGCTCCTCCGAAACTGGAGACTCTGCTGTGGCGGTTGCCACGCACCCAAACTGTTAGATGAACTTCTCTCTTCTCCGTAACTGGAGACTGTGATGTGGCTGTTGCCACTCGCCCAACTGTCTTTCAACGGCTCTACTCCTCCTTTTAAGGCCGCTCGCTGCCTCGTTCCAGCCTTCCGACTAATCAACTTCGAATAGGGAAGCCGGGTTGGACGGGGCGATACTGAATGCGGGGGAGTATCCAAATCGAACGGTAACAATATGTACTCGTACTATATGTAAATATATTTGCAATATTTGACGATTTTTCCTATTTTTCTATTAGGGAATTGATTGAACTACAAATAAGTAACATAAAAAACGAAATCTGTTCACTTGTTTTTAGGGGCGGGTCTTAGAAGTGGGGGAGGACCTCAAAGTTGTGGATAACTGCCGTAAATTTTGAGCTTTTGAGCGAAAACTTTTATGGTTGCTAGATACCCTTAAGAACTCGACTGGTAGGCCTATTGTAAATCAGTCAAACCGGATCACCCGTTCCAAAACGGCGCCCAATTCAAATTTCAAGAAATCATAAGTGAAGCCGTACACCTGTTTAAGATTAATGATAATTTAATTACACAAGAAAATACCGTACTTGCCGTATTTTCTTGTGTAATTAAATTCTCATTAATCTTAAACGGCTTCACTTACGATTTCAAGAAATTTCAGCACACGTACCAATTGTCATATGCTCTTCAAATTTCATTTTTGAATTTTTCCTATCTTCAAAACCTTATCCTCACATTGTTTTTCCAGTTTTTAGGGCATTGGTTTAACTACAAGTAAGTAACAAAGTAGAGTAGGATAATTCATAAACGATTTATTTAAGATTTACTCGGAATTTTTTTTAAAGAATGTAATTTTTCTTATTATTTTAGATAAATAATTAATAAAGGCTGGCGAAACGCCGTTCACATTAGAAAAATACGTAATATCCCAGCATTTTTGTCAAATTAGCAATATTTTAAAAAGAAAAATTATAAAACTGAATTTTATTATTTTTATACCCTAATAAGTTGCGGCAAAATATATTTTCCCAGGATCTTGCAAACGTCAGGGACGGTCCGTTACGACGATATAATTATTTTATTACGTCTTTGGTCAATTTTTAAGAATTTTCTAATAAATTTCACTCTGTAAATTCATAAAGGTGGGTCCTGTAACTGAGTGGTAAGAGCGCTTGGCTGCTAATTGGATATTTCTACGCTCTATTCTCCTTCAAACGGGTTCGAGGGTCTACCCAGCCCTTTGTAGAATGGGTTTCTTTCCCGGGGTTTAAAGGCGGGCGGGCGTTGGGCTGGCCTGAGCTTAGTACTGCTAGTCACGGAACGCCGGGAGCCTTTACGTCCCAAGAACCACATAGGCCTATCGTGAGACACTTTAAAATCATAAAGAAAGAAATTAACATTCATATTTGTTTTCCCGTTTCGCTTCTTTCTTACATGACACCATGGTTTCTTTTCATAATTCCTGGTTTCAAGAAAATTTTTCAACATAAGAAATTCCAAATAAAACAAACGTTTCAATTGCTTTCCTTCTTCTTTCCAAAATCTCAATGAACTGAAGTCATGAATCGCTTTAGCGGGAAAACCAAAGAAAATTACTGAGCATTTTATAAAATATATAGAATATTATTTATAATTACTTTGAAGCGATAGCGAGTTCAGTAAATTCAAATGTAATTTACATTGACTTACAAAAAATTTTATAAACTTTCTGCTGATGTTCAAGTTGTTAAACTTTTCTGCTAATTTTTCAGTGATTTATTAGTAATTCTGTCCTTCTGATTACGAATATAGCAATAGTTGCTGATTGTCAACGGTTCGGAAGATATAAGAAATGTATATTTTATTAAAATAGTAATTATAGTTCATTTGTAACATTAAGAAAAAATTTCTAACATTGTATATTCCTTAATTTACTTAAATCTCTTTATTGACCAGAAGACAAGGATTGTGGAAACTTTTACAGTGTTTGAGCAAAGGATTATCAGGACTTACCAGGAAAATGCATATTGTAATCCATGCAATACACTCTTATGACCGACAAAACAAAATAAAACTGCACTTTCACGAATTCAGACGTTTGCTTAACAAGACAATGATGTGATTTCAGGCACAATACACTTGTACACATTACAAACATTAAAAAAAAATAAAATGATGTAACCACATTCAAGGAACTACATCAAAAAATGTTACTAGTGAATGAATGCAAAAATGAGAGTTTGTTTTTCTTCTTCTTTTGTGGAAATTCATCACTTCATCGCCGAGTGAGTCACATGTAGTTGCCGATCATTGCAGAATCCCTAATATCTGCTTTCCATGGTCTGAGTGTTTTGTGGAACCGTTTCCGTTGCTCTTCGCTTATGTCTCCTAAAGTTTGCCTGAAGAACTCCTGGTGTGCTATTCCAGAGATATTCTAAAGCCCAGTGCTCTATAGCGTTCAATGAATGTCTTCACCCTATTCCTCATATTCCTCACTGTTGTGCAGAGAAATCCAATCACCAACATTAAACTTATTTAAAATATTTAAAATACGTTTAATAAACGTAAATTTTCAGAAAGAATATTCGTCTTTCCTTTCTAAGTTAGAAATAAATATAATAACCTATATAACAAAACAGAAAACAGAAAAAAGTGAACATAAACTTACTTAACAATATGTAACCTACTAGAATAATGAAATAACTAGTTGACCCGTGCGAATAATTCGCACCAAAAAACCACTTTCGAGAAATAATAAACAAATCCAACAGCTGTCGTGCATGTTAGTTAAACCCATTGTCAATAGATGGCGCCTTCTCCATTTTTATAAAAAGGTTGACCCGTGCGAATAATCTTCATCAGTCGCCGAATGGTAATGTGGAAATAAATAAATGAACAGATTATCAATAGATTGCATCTTCTACATTTTTATAAAAAGGTTTTTAAAATAAAGTTTTTTAACGAAAACAATAATTTAAACATTTTGTTTATTTTTCGTCATTAGCGGTGAACGTAATTTTCAAAATATCTCAATCATTGATTTTGATGAAGTATTAAGTGAGATTAAAAAAAAAAAAAAAACCTTTGAGAACTAATATATGAGAAGTTGATAAATTGTTATGTTTTTTATTGTAATAAGTCGTTTATTTTTATTAAAACATAAATCTTGTTTGTTTTTTTATCTGTTCTTATTAAATAAACGATGAAATATCTTTTTAAAGTGCATTTTTATTTCAAAAAGGATGCTACAGTATTATTTGAAATTTGGTTTCGCTTTTGAAAAATAAGTCGCTTCTGTTAAAGAGTGTCTACATTTATATAAAAAGGTTTTTAAAATAAAGTTTTTTAACGATAACATTAATTTTAAACAATTTGTTTATTTTTCGTTATTTGCGGGGAACGTAATCTTTGAAATGATGTCTCAAACACTGATTTTGATGAAGTCTTAAGGGAAATATGCCGTATCCGACAAAAAATCACCTTTGTTAAATAATATATAAGGATGGTACTTACTTGCGCCGAAAAACGTTGATTTAAGTGAACGTAACCTTCAAAAAGACGTCTCAATCATGTGGCGCACCGACAAAAAAAAAACAAAAAACAAAAAACCCTTTGAGAAATAATAAGCAACTCCAAAATCTTTAAACATAGTGTGCCTTCTACAACTAAAGGTTTTTAAAAAAGGTTTTAAAATAACATTTTTTAACGAAAACATTATTTTAAATAATTTTTTTATTTTTCTTCATTAGCGGTGGACATAATCGTCAAAATGATATGTCAGTCATTGATTTGTTGAAGTTTTAAGGGAAATAAAAAAAAAGAAAACCCTTTGAGAAATAATAAGCAACTCCAAAATCTGTCATCCATTTGTTAAACATAGTGTGCCTTCTACAACTAAAGGTTTTTAAAATAACATTTTTTAACGAAAACATTATTTTAAACAATTTTTTTATTTTTCTTCATTAGCGGTGGACATAATCGTCAAAATGATATGTCAATCATTGATTTGTTGAATGATTAAGGGAAATAAAAAAAAAAAAAAAAAAACCCTTTGAGAAATAATAAGCAACTCCAAAATCGGTCATCCATTTGTTAAACATAGTGTGCCTTTTACAACTAAAGGTTTTTAAAAAAGGTTTTTAAAATAACATTTTTTAACGAAAACATTATTTTAAACAATTTTTTTATTTTTCTTCATTAGCGGTGGACATAATCGTCAAAATGATATGTCAATCATTGATTTGTTGAAGTATTAAGGGAAATAAAAAAAAAAAAACACCTTTGAAAAATAATATATGAGAAGTTGACAAATTTTTAGGTTTCTTATTGTAATAATTCCTTTAATTTTATTAAAATATAAATGTTTGTTTGTTTTTTTTTATCTGTTCTTATTAAATAAACGATGAAATATCATTTTAAATTGCATTTTTAATTCAAAAAAGTATATATTTAAAGTCTAAAACGCTTTATTTAATATGTTGTTTCGGTTTCGAAAAATAGTTAAAACGCTTCTGTTAAAGCGTGTCTACCTTTTTATAAAAAGGCTTTTGAAATAAAGTTTTTTAACGAAAACATTAATTTTAAACAATTTGTTTATTTTTTGTCATTAGCGGGGAACGTAATCTTCAAAATGATGCCTCAATCATTGATTTTGATGAAGTATTAAAGGAAATACGGCGTTCCGACAAAAAAAACCCTTTGAGAAATAATATATAAGGATATAATTTAACAATTACAAAACATAATTCAAGCATATCCCCTGATGGTTATTTAAATAATACTCACTAAGTTAACTCAACAATTCTTCAAATTTCATAGTTTTGTTTAAAGTTTAAATTTAGCATGTCTTTAGCTAAGTTTACAAATCTGTCATTAACTTCTCTGCCTTCATTTCTATTCAGGTTTTGACCTCCTATTCCTAATTAGAATATTTTCTATCACTTTTCTAGTTAACGTGTCTTTTTCTGTGTACAATGTTTTTCCATTACTATTTGGTCTGTGACCTCAATTAATACAATGTTTAGTTATTTCTGATTTATCTTTCTGATTATTCTTTAAATAATTTCCATATTCTAATAGGGAGTTATACGCTCCCTAATCATTCACTTGCTCTCCCCTATGTAAAACTTCCTATAATTATCACATTTAATCTTTCAAACATCTCATTTTTCAAATCACTTCTATTTATTTTAGAGCATAAAACATTTTTCAGTTTATTCCTGTATTTAAACGTAACATTTGTACCTTTTACATGTTTCCCTTTAATTTGATGTTAAAGGTAACGTTATTCTTTTATTTAACGGTTGCTTATTCAGTTCTTTAATAGTAAATTTGTTGTATTTCAATTTTACTTCGTTTATAAATTTATCTTTGATACCCATTTTTCCATAAAAAAACCCATTTTTCCATAAAATCTTTTTTATGTTCTCAATTTCTTTTTTAAAATCCTCTTCTGAACTCGTTGTTCTATCAAACCTATGAATATAATTGTCCACTTTGTTTCTTTTTACAATAGTTTCATGACCTGACTGGAACTTTAATAAATGATCACTTTGAATAAATTATTTTCCTAAAACAAAAATAGAAGGAAGAGTTTAACTTTAAATCAATTTCGTAAAGTTTATGTTAATCTGTTCCCTATTATTTTTGTTAGACAAATACCCAAGAAAGCCAATTTACCATCTATTTCTTTTTCCATCTTAAATTTCAGTTCTTCCTTTCTTTTACTGATATCCTCAAAGAACTATTAAATTGTCGAACCGTACTAAATTATCAAAGCATATCAACATATCTACATTTAAATTTGATATGTTTCGGTATTTTATATTCAAAGAAATTCATATAAACGTTACCTAATTGACCAGATAATGGAAGGATCCATTGGAAAACCCTTTAGTTGCTTAAAAAGTTTGCTTTTACGTTTGAAATACGTATTACTTGTTATCAAATGATTAAGATCCACATTATTTCTATTGTATTTTAACAACACTTCTTTGTGCTCAAATGCTAATTTTTCTAAAATTAAAAATGTCTCACCCTAACGAAATGTCAGTGTACATGTTTTCTACATCATATGAAAACAGGTAAATTTCCTATCATTCTTTTACATGTGTTCACCTACTAAATCTTTAGTATTCTTTATTTTCTTCTTCTTATCACTTCCTTACCAAGCTCCTTACAATCTTGTTCACCAAATTCTGCAAATGGCTTCCATGGAAATTATTTAAAGAATAATCAAAAAGCTCCAATGCTTATAAAATAAACTGTTTTACCAATCTTTATTTTAATATGCGATGTCGACAGAAGGATCTTGTCTGTTACTAAAGCCTCGTTTATTATATTGTGTGTATCTAGGATTAGGTCTCGTTTAAGCACACGATTTTGTACATTATGTTTACCAATTGCCAGGTTAATTCCAGCGACACAGAAAGCACAAATGAACCCACTTTGTAAGTCAACACAAATTCCAAGAATTTTGAAATCACCAGATATATCCCACCCGTGACTGGATCTTTTCCATCATCAACTTCACACTTTGGTAACTGTCCTTCAGGTGGACGGAATATGCTACTGGAATTGAAGGATGCTGGTTTCGATTATCTAAAAGAACACCCTTCAGACTACTTTTGGAACTATTCATGGACATGCGCTATTCTTTAGGTTCATTAAACAAACCACTTCTGTTGGAACAGAAGCACAACGAATCTTCCGAAGCAAAAATAATAGGCAAATGTGGCTGCTTTGGGATTTCGATATTTTACACGAAGGAAGTAGAAAGTTCCATTCCTTCAGTCGTGAAGCAAAAAGTTCCTATTTACTTTTTGATAATTCTAGGCCTCTACTAAGATCAATTAGCTCGTTCTGATTCAGTAAAAGAGATTCATTTTTATCCTTCTCGAGAAAACATTGTGAACTATCTGTGTCACTTGATTCTTCAACAAGAGTCGTTTGAACAGGAGGAGAAGGAAAAGAGCCTTACTATGACAGACAGGTTCTCTGGAGGACAGTAGGCCTGGCAACTGTTTTACCTAATGTAATACCTCTTGCCTTTCTTGAAATTTTTCAAGTCGACCATACAAAAGTAACAGTTGTACTTGGCAGAAATTATGCTTTAAATTTAAGATATAAAGGTGCTCAGTACAGTTATCAAGCCGGGAGAGGAAATGGCGTCATGGTTTGCAGGCTTCCTTCAAATTTGGGAAATGGTAAATGGCCTGTTTATCGTGCTACCATGCAGCAATGTTCTAGTGTTGACTAGCTGTTACCAAAAGACACGTGTGGAGCTCACCTACAGCCATTCCAAAGTAAGCTTTGTCTACCTCACAAAACTTTGTTCCAGGCACAAATGTGCGTTTAAATTGGCTGTAGCTCAAATAGTATCCACATACTTAGCAGAATAAGTCTACCCGTAATTTGCACTCCCGCTCCGTTGACAAACTGTTCTTAAAGCATTACAGGATGGATGAAAATAAATCAACTTATAAACCCAAGAGCCTTGAGATTTTATAACAACAACTGTGCTGCCATCTACCGTACATGATGTTAAATACTTCTGTCTAAACCAGTAGTAGGAGAAACAAAAGCATCTCCCGAAACAATGATAAAATCAGTCGCCTAATTCGTGACAAAATCTATAAGAATTCATCAATGAAAAGCAGAATAGTGTTTATCAGTTACTTTATCAGAGAATTCTCGAAAATAAAAATTTAGTGCACATGTTTTTGAAAATAGAAATTAATGAAGCTCACAAAGCATTAATTATAAAATATTAAATGCCGTTATTATTCAAGATTATATATCAATGGTCATCTATTTTAGTTTAATTTTTAAGATTGAATAAAATAAAATAAAATTAAAAAACAGTAATTAATAATAAAATAAACTAGTTATACGCGATTTAAATAATAAAGAAGCTTAGTTTTTATATTAAAAATCTTTGTTTTGAATAAGTTTCATTCAATACTGTTTTATTTTTAATTTAAATCGAAGATTTCTTTTTTCTATTAAAGAAAACATTCGAGTCTTCCATTCATTCAACTCTAGTTAATTCATTATTCATCAATTATGATCTGATTCATTTCCATTCCTTCTTCGAAGATTAATCATGAGGAGACCGAGAAGAGCTTCCAAAAAAAAAAAAAAAAAACCTTTTTCATTTAAGTTTTTGTTAATCCATTGGTAACAAATCCTCATCCAAGCAACAAAGTTAATTCAAAATCTATTTGCGAATTTTTATTTTCAAATAGTTTTTGAAAGCTAAAGATCTTCATTGGTAAGTTTTGTAAGATTAAGATTAGCTTAAATTAAGTAATTCAAGTAAGGTTCAATAAGTCCAGGATGTTCGTTCCAATTGTAGATCTTGTTTCCTGATGAACTGATAGCTAGGTACTTGTTTTTACGGCTTAAACATTCGTAGGTTTGCATTTGCGTGTTAAAAACATCTATTTTGAATAGAATAAATTAATATGAAAAACTTTCGTCGTTGTCTCCATACAATTAAAGCGAAAACAAGAATAAATATGAGCAAGAGTGTGTAGATACTACGAAATTCAGAAAATCAACCAATCCTTCTAATAAATTGGAACCTGTAAATAAATCTTTAGGAAACGTACATAACGGAATTTTAAAGTCCATGGTAAGACATAACAGTGAAATAAAACTAAAGATTACGGAGCTGCTTTGTAATTTTTGATATCGGGAATCCAAGACAGCCTGATTTAACCTTCATTAGTTGGATTTATCCAATGTCTGTAATTCAACAAGCTCAGGGACAAAAGACAAATAACATAACAACATAACATTCCTAATAAAGAAAAAAACATTAAAAACAAACTAAAAGACCAATTAGTCTCCTCTAGTCTGTTTATAGCTGATGAAAGATTTAACTGTAAATAAGATACGAACATCAAGGGATTTTCTATTGTCTTTTGTTCTTATTTCCTTTGAACTCATTGAGCTGAATTTTGTGCTAAAGGGGCTCATAATAATAAAAATATTTAAAAATAATAAAAGGTAAAAAAAGAAAGTACATTAACATAAGGAAAAATAAAAAAAAAAAGATTAGGAAAATAGAAAAACAAAAAAGACAAAAAAAATCAACGAGGAAACAAAAAATTTTTAATATACGGATTTGAACCGATACCCTCCTGCATCTGATTCCGAGAACTTACCTATCAAACTATAGCTGACAAGTGAAACGACATGGTTGCATTTCTAACATTAAAGGTAATAGCGGAAATCCAATGGAAACAATGCCAAGTGTCTAAAATATGTGTGAGCATTGGCCCCTGAAAATAATCCCCTTCCTACAGTGTTTGGGCCTCTGAACACGATGGTGAAGTTCTATGGCGATCC